>CAUYRT010045386.1:0-13917 GCA_963574885.1 Lepilemur ruficaudatus
CCCCCCCCCCCCCCCCCCCCCCCCCCCCCCCCCCCCCCCCCCCCCCCCCCCCCCCCCCCCCCCCCCCCCGCGCGAGCAATGGCGAGCACACCCCGCAGCTTATCTCCTGCGGTGTAACTGCCCCCCACCCCCACTTCCTAAGTTTCACTGAAGACTAACAGGCTACAGCCAGGGGTTGAGGACCCCAGCCATAAGGGATCCCAAATTTGTCAGGAAGTAATAAACAGAAAGAATAAATGAACCCTTGACAAAAATGTTATAAGTCTAAAGGATGTAAAGGAAACATTTAAAACCAAAAACCAAAAACAAGCAAGCAAGCAAAAACCCCTGAAAAACAAATCAGCAAAACAAAAACATGAAGGGAAACAGCACTGCTTAGGTTTCTGTCGTTGGTTATGTAAGGTTATTCTGTCGCTGCCCACACCCCACGCCTCTATCTTCAGGCCTTGCACGGAGCCAGCACAAGAGTCCCCAGTGAAAGAAGGCAGCAGAGGGATGTCCAGGTGCTTACAGCTCATTTATCCTCAGTCATTTGTTCCAAAGAAAGCCCCTGGTTTGCTAGGCGTTGAAATGCTGTGACTATTGACTGCGAACAGGCAGTCATGATGATGATGGTAGAGAGAGGAACACCTCAGTCTTCCGAAAGCCACAACTTACACAAGAGGATACCTAAAAGTGGACCTTTGTTTCCTGAGCTCAAAAAAAGCACTTCCTCCTCTCTCACAAAGCAGGATTGGCAACAATTAACTGCCAGTGGCTGAACTGCTGGTACTGTACATATTCCTCCCGCCAACAATTCGGAGGTTAATGGTGCAGAAAGGGTGCAGTACTTAAACCAAGCAGAACATGCCTCTCCCTCTTTAAGTTGAGAAAAAGGAATAAATTGATGACATTCTTTTCCACTCTGGGAATTGCAAAAGGTCCACAGTACCTGCTTTTGGATACAATATATGAATGTTTCTAAAAGAATGAAAAATGCATACTGACAACCCATTGCCTTTGCAGCTCTACAGGCATTTCAGGCAAGACAAGTGCAATTTATGATACAATTTCTCCCCAATCTGGATGCAGAATTGCTTGACCTACCTTAGTGAAAACAGTACAAACTAGAAACTAGTGCTGCTAGCCAGTCATCCCTAATTAGAAGGAGAAGATCTGCAGTGCATACATTTCTCTTCCTTTCCCTAGCGCATCAAGCAGAAGTTTGAACTCCAAGTTCTCTCCCAAAAGAAATGCCTACCAGTTAACTATTCTGAATAACTTCCAGAGCTATTCATGGCCTTGAGGGTAAGAATCAAGCTCCTAAGCATGGCACATAAGGTCAAATATAATTTGTCTGGATCTGAGGACTTCACCTTGCCCCATTTTTTAGCAATGCTTGCAGTTCCCAATAGGCAGTGCCAAATTATGTTAATGCTTCTGTGCAACACGACCGCAGCAAAAGCCTATTCCCACTCCTGGGTTCATAGTTCCAGTTCAATATTCCTCCCCTCAGGTCTACCCACTCCATGTTCGACCACAAAGCTCTTGAAATCCTGTTCACTAAAAGCAATTTATTGCCACTGCCCACTGCTGGTAAACAAGAAGAAAGGGAACTCTCCAGCCAACACATCCTCAGGATCTTCCTGCCAGCATATACCTAAATTTTGTACGGCCCGAGTTTAAGTTTACATCATCTTCCAAGAGACTGTCTGGTCCATATCCACCATATTTCTAATTTTACTGGCCCATTTCTAATTTCACTAGCCATAATTAACCTGTAGTGTGCTGAAGCTATTTTCTTTGCTTCCCCTTGCCCATGCCCTTTGCGGACCATTACTCTTCTACCTCCTTGTAAAAACCTCTTCTCCTTTGCTATCTTGCTGCACTACACTTCAGCTCTCACCATAGCTGTCATCTCACAACTCACTCGTCACTCCCCTTACTTTACTGGTAGCATTGATGTCTGACTTTCAAAATTCCTTCTCACCCCAAGTTCCACCTGAAGAATAAGAGGGCTAAGAGAACAGACTCTAGATAGAATTAGACTGCCTGGGTTCAAGTCTTGGTTCTATCATACACTAGCTCTGTTGTCTTAGTCATTTTCCTTAACCTTCCTTTTCCTAAGTTTCCTCATTTATGAAAATGGTATAGTAGGTATAGTAATAGTACTAGGTATAGTAATAGTACTTCATAGGATTTGTTGTATATATTTCAAGTTAATATATGTAAAGGGCTCGGAATGGCACCTGGCACATAATAAGTACTCAATAAACATCCGCTGGTGTTACTATCATCATTAAAGACTATCTCAGTGTCCACATGGATAACTCATTTAACATGTTCTCTGAGCTCCTTGTAGCCAATAAACTTCTCTGCTCTACCCCAGCAACCCTCTTCCAGAGCTACACCCTAGATCCTATCATCACCAGAACTCCTCCACATTCAAAATCTTAAATTCACATATCCCATACTCTGATCTCCACCTCCTGTTCTTCTAGGACTCATGTTCACTCATATGCGAATTTTCTTCCGCCTCTGCCACCCCTGAGACAGCAAGACCAACCCTTTCTCTTCCTCCTCCTTAGCCTGCTCAACGTGAAGACGATGAGGATGGAGACCTTGATGATGATCCACTTCCACTTAGTGAACAGTAAATATATTTTCTCTCTCTTATGATTTTCTTAATAACATTTTCTGTTCTCTAGCTTATTGTAAGAATACAACATCTAACACATATAGCATACAAAATATGTATTAATTGACTGTTTATGTTATCAGTAAAGCTTCTAGTCAATAGTCAGCTATTAGTAGTTAAACTCTGGGCAGAGTCAAAAGTCAAGTGGATTTTCAACTGTGCAGTCGGAGGGTCAACTGTGCAGTGGGGGGGTCAACTGTGCATTCTTGCCCTTTTCTAGTCTATTCACCACACAGTGATTTATCTGATTTGTCATTCCCTATTTAAAGCTCTTTAATGATTTCCTACTGATCTTAAGATAAAGACCAATATCTTAAGAAGGCCTCAAGGCTCTGCAAAGCTCTCCAGCCCCTTCCTCCACCACTAGCTGTCTTTCTCTGTTTTCCCAGCAAGACCAGTCTGTCTCAGTTTCTTGATCTTGCTATGCTCTAGGGCATAGCACCCCAACACCCTTCGAAATTGTTATCTCCTCTGTCTGAAATATTCTTTCCTTGTTTCTTTTCCTAACTTCTACTTCAAAAATCAGCTTAAACTTTCTTTCCTAGGGTAACCTAACCTGACACCTTAATCTCTGTTAGCTCTCACAGCACTCTGTACTTATCCTCTTATAACTCACACTGAGTTTATAATTACTTAATTATTAGAAATGTTTTCCTTGCCAAAGTATAAGACTTATTAGGGCAGAAATCATGTTTATATTATTTACTCTAATATTCCCAGTGTCCAGCTTAGTATAATACTTTGCACATAGTAAACACACAATAAATACTTGCTGACGGAGCCTTTGCGTACACTGTAGCTCTGCTCAAAATGCTTTTTTACTATCTTTAATCACCCTAGTGAAATCCTACACATCCTCCAAGAAATGTTAAACATCTCTGTCCAGTCTTACCTGCACATACATACCACCTGCCTGCTCAAGTGAATCACTTCCTCTTTGTGGTCTTACTGTATTATGTACATAAACCTGTTAATGCAATAATTATACACTATTATAAATACCTAGCTTACTGTCTCTGTCTCCACTAGACTGTAAACTTCCTGAGGGTATGGACCATGTCCTGTTCACCTTTGTAACTCCACAGTGCTTAGGAAAGTACCCAATATTGACAGTATGTTTCCATAAGTATTTATGGACATATTAAACCTAAAATTGTTCTCTAATATTAAGCTGAAAAGTTTTTCCCTTAATATTAAATGTGGGTTCCAATTCTAGCCATGCTAATCATTAGCTGCATGATCACTGGCAAGTTGTTTAACCTCTTTGGGCCTCAGTTTTCTCACCACGAAAACAGGGCTAATATTATCTACTTGGAAATATTGCTATGAAAATTAAACAAAATGACATAGTACAACAATTAGTACATGCAGTGCCTGGCATGTAGTAGCCCACTCTGGTTTCAGCTTGATGGAGACAACCAGAACAAAACAAATACAAAAAAGTCACAGCAATCAAGGGAGACTGAGTATAGAGTGAATCATTCCTTTTAATCATTTGCCCAGGAAGATCAACAATGAAGAAACATAATAAGCAGAATAAACTCTACTGGTGGTATCTCCCTTGGCAAACAAAGCTTGGTGAGAATTCACTCCAGAGAACTCTTGGCTAATGGCCACATCCGGCTCCCTAGCCCAGCAGGTCAGATCTTAATCTGCAGTACCAGGCATAGTTAATTTAAACTGGAATAGAAACTACCTCATAAAGAACATGTTTACAGGCGGGAGATGGAGGAGGAGAAGAACTTGACTGCAACCACATCCATCAACTGTTTTGCAATCTGGCAGAAAATGCTGCAGAACTGTTGGTGGAGACTAATACCCACACAACTGCACTTACCTGCAGCCAAGAACCAGCTTAGACTAGATAACGAGCAGCTTTCTGCTTCTACCAAAACAATGGTCAGACCTGCATGCAGTGAACATCTCTAAGGTCAAATGGCCCTTTTACATCTGGGCGGCACCAACTAAGATGACACTAAGCAGCTTTATATTAATGCATACACTCCTCAGCCTATGCACACTGCCCACAAGCATCAGCTTCATTGCTCATGCATGCCAAATTTAAGAGCAGATTTAACAGTTTCTCTCCGTATTCATAACATGCTTACCTCTGCAGAGCCACTTGTAGTCAGATTACCTAGCCACTTGTAGTCAGATTCCTTGGAGCCATTCACTTTAGAATGCTGTGTCACTGCAGGTGTGACTACTTCTTCAGGGGGACTATCTCTCTTCTGAAGTTTCCTTATTAAGCTCTCCTGGTCACTGGAAGATATAGCAGGTCTGAATGGAGCTCTGAGTGGGCTCTGTCTCCTCCAGGATGCCCTGCTCCAGCCTAGCCCCAGAAGATGTGGTACATCATCTTCAGGTGGAAAGCCCAAAATATCTGCAGTTTGGAACTTTTTAAAAAACACCAGCATGGAATTGGAAGAGTCTGTCCTAAAAGCTCGGCAGCTCTGGGGCCTGCTACAATCTGCTTGAATGCACATCCCTTCTAGCCACCAAAAGGCATGGCAAGCAGAGTCCTGGCAACAGGCAGTCCAACACGACTGGAGGGATGCGGTTCCGTCAAGAAGCCGGAGGTAAGTTTCTCCACCAGATCTCAGGCCAACTCCAAATTGTGTCTTCCCCTGCTGGCACCTGCTCTCACTGGCATCTAAAAACAAAGAATGAAAACATTTTCAGATGAAATAAAAAGAGACTACTGCTCCATAAAGAGCCCTGAACACGAACATTTGAGGCTATTCTGAAGACAGGTTTTTAAGAGGGTGAGAAAGCTATCCAGTGAGTTGAACAGAGGAAGCAAAAGACAGTGTTTTTTAGCTCAGGAAATTTTAGCCTGTAGAAGTCCTACTCCATATTCATCAATGATTCCCCTTCTCAATGAGTTCCTGCCTCACAGAACTTTTCCACAGAATTCCAATTCGTGAAACAGAAAACAACAACAATAAAAAAAAAAAGAAAAGGAGGTATTCTGGTGAAAGTGTATGGGGGAAGCGGGGGAGGACACAGTCTCAACACTTGACTTCCCACTAACCTCCAAGGCATTTATTTCTCAGGGACAATGTGAGGACTATTGGACTGGAACAGGCAGTGGGATAAGTTAGAATATTTCCCCCATGGAACTGGCAGCAACACAGACTGAGTACTCTTGACCTCATGCAGATTACAGGAACATCATTTTTTTGGGGGACGGGGCAGGTAGAGACAGGGTCTCACTACATTGCTGAGGCTGGTCTTTAACTCCTGGCCTTAAGAGATCCTCCTGCCTCAGTCTCCCAAAATGCTAGGATTACAGGCGTGAGCCACTGCGCCTGGCCCATTTTCTAAACAATCATTTGTCAAAGTCAGGATATCATGGTATATCATGGTACTGCATATCATGGTATCAGCCAGAGTAGTAGTTAAGATTACCAAAAATTCTAATGATGAGTGGATTCTGTTAAAAGGAACTTCCTAATGACAAGCCATGTCATAAAAAAAAAATAATGGAACAGAAGTACAACAGTGACCTACTGTGGGTAACCTAGATAACAAAGCCCAAAATTCTGGCTAACGTTGCTTATGGATAAACTTTGAGCTATTGAATTGGCTCAGGCATGGCATTGATTTCCCTGAAATATTATATCACCTCTGTTTTCTTAGAAGAAGCAAAGTCTAAACACGTTCTAAATGAAAGTTGTTATACAAATTCATTTTAAGGTCTTAGTTATATAAGTGTTGATAACTAGCTGTTGTCACATTTATATAAGAACAGAACCCAGGGTGAGGTAAGAGACGTGCCTCAGGCGCACAATTTAAGGAGGCACTTGCTCTCAGCGTCGTCATCGGAGTGCAGGGTTGGCTTATAAGATCTTGAGAGTGCCTCTTTAAATTCTGTGCTTGGGTGCCTCTCTTTCCTCACCCTAGTCCTGGTCCTGGGGTTATAACATAAAACACATATTAGAATTACACAGAGAAAACATGCAATAGAATCAAAGCATAGACGAAATGGGTAACCATGTCTGCATGTACACATAACTAAAAAAGGGCTCTGACTAACTAAAGCAACAACCTGAAAATCAGCCAAAGCCAACCTGACTCCCATGAAATATTTATTAAATGTCCAACAGACTAAATGTGGACACTAATAAAATAGGAGATATAAGGAAGAGAAAGGCAGTCAGAAGCATTCTGGAAGCCAGCATTGGCACCAACCTAACACCAGACAAGACAATTTTGAAGGCCAGAGAAAACAGAACTTCCTTAACATGAAGAAATAACAACTATGAAAAAAATGAAGCTACCAAGAACTTCAGAAATACCCCTCATTTTCTTACCCACCTTCCTACATAGTCACCAATAGTATGAACCTTGATAACAGCTGAGTTACACAGACTATTGAAATCAAAAAAGTGTTAACATCAGTAACTACTACCAGTTACCTTTATAACAACTTTCCATTATTCTTCTTATAACAATTCTCTCATATTTAACATAATAAAGAAGTCAACATAGATGAAAATAACTTGCACTTTTCCATAAGCCACTATTTTATTTAATTTTTAAAAATGCACTGAGATTTCCACTTCTGCACTTGAAGGAGGAATTGCTATAGGACTGTCCTCCCACCCTGAGCAACTAAAAACCTAGACAGAACATATAAAGCAACTGTTTTTATACACTGGACAACAGTCAGTGCAGGACTGTGATCCCTGAAAGAAAGGAAACAAAGCAAGTCAGCTCTGTGATCCCGTCTTTTTGCCGGAGGCATGCTCCCGACTGTGGCACAGGCCAGAAAGAGCCAAGCAGAACAGGGCAGTTGCTGAATTGAGGAGACAGAGTTCAGGGTGGCTGTGATAGCTAGAAGTTTTGAATAAAGTACCAGAAAGAGCTACAAAGAGAAAGAGCTCCAGAAATCTGGATAGTGGTCACCTTCAGTTTTGGTAGAATACGAATTTACAAAAGTCTAGGTTGAAATTGCATGAGGGAAATTAGAAAATATTGTGAACGGAATGGAAATGAAAATACAGTATATAAAAATTGGTGAGATGCTGTTAAAGCAATGTATAGAAGGACTTTTAAAATTTTAAATGCTTATTTCAAAAAAGAAGTCTAAAATCAATGACTTAGAGAGACACACAGGGAAAATACCATGTGATGACATAGGCAGAGATTGGAGTGATACAGCGGCAAGCCAAGGAAAGCCAGGGATTAACAGCAACCACCAGAAGCTAGGGAGAGGCAAGGAAGGGTTCCACCCAGAGTCTCACATGGAATAAACCCTTCTAACACCTTGATTTTGGATTTCTAGCCTCCAGAACTATTAGCTTACATAGGGTTCTCTCCCTTGTCTGGGAGAACAGTTTAGGAGACGCACAGTCACAAAACTACCAAGATCCCAGATCCAGAGATCACTGACATTTGGGAATGTGGCTGTGGCCTTTACCCAGATTGAATGGAGACAACTAGATGCCACTGAGCAGAGCCTGTACAGCAATGTGATGGTGGAAAACTAAGAGAATCTGGTGTCTGTGGGCTTCTCTCTTTCAAACCTTAAAGCAAAATACTTCTGCAGGATCTGTTCTGGGAGAGTTGCCTGACAGAAAGAGGCCTGGATTGAGAGGGCAGAAGCCACACAGAGATGCAGCACTATAAATGCAAGGAATGTGGGAAAGTTTTCAAATATGATTCTTCCTTTATTTGCCACCAGAGAAATCATACTGGTGAGAAAACCCACAAATGCAAAGAATGTGGGGTAGACTTTATGAGCAAGCTACCTTGTAATCACCCCTATTAAACCACCATGAAATTCACATAGGCAAGCAACTTTATAGATGTATTGAATGTGGGAAATTCCTCAAGAAGTACTCAACATTTCTTAATCTTCAGAGAATTTATTCTAGAGAGAAACCCCAGAAATGCAATAAATGTGAAAAAGCTTAAAAAAAAACAACTATCCTTTCAAGTCATCTGAGAATTCACAAGAGCAGAAACCCTACCAATGTAACGACTGTGGGAAAACCCTGGTTGAGAAGGCAATCCTTATTCGTCAGGAGAGAATACAGAGCAGAGAAAAAGAAGCCTTTTACATGTAAGGACTGTGGGAAAGCTCTCAGAGATAACTCAACTGCTAGAGCATCAGAAAACTATCCTGGTGCAAAACCACATCAGTGTAATAAATACAGGAAAGTTTTTAGGAAGAGCTCAACTCTTATTATTCATCAAAGACTGCACACATGAGAGAAACCCTATTACTGTAGTAAATGTGGAAAATCTTTCAGGTGTAGCTTATCCTTTGCTGGACATCAGAAAACTCATAGTGAAAATAAACCCTATCAAGGTAATGACTATGGGAAAACCTTTATGAAGAGCTCAACCCTTACGGGACATCAGGACACTCACACTGGAAGAAAACTCAAATCACTGTAAGAAATGTGGGAAAGCCTTCAGGCACAACTCAGGACTTGCTGAACATCAGAGAATCCATACCTTATGGATGTAATGAATGTGGGAAGGCTTTTCCCCAGAGTTCAGCCATTAAACAATATTAAGAAAACTCATAACAAAGAAAGAGTCATCAAATGTAGTTAGTGTGGTAAATCATGCACAAGTAGTTTATTTGTTCTGACCATGAAAGAGGAGATATTCAATAAATTACACATTTATCAAAAATATTCTCTGTACCTCTATCCTAGAACATTCTCACTTGTGAGGATGTTCACTGTAATATGGTTTGTACTACTGAAATATCTGAAGAACCTAAATGTCTGTCAATATGGAAATAGTTATGATATAATATTATGTGCCATTTGAAAAGAATAAGGTAGAACTTTATACAAAGCCAAAGAAATATACCTCCCCCATGTTACCTTAAGTTAAAAAAGCAAGTTGTAGAAAATCTATGTATCATGGTCTTATTTACATTTTTAACAATAAAGCTATTTTTGTATGTCCATATATATTTATTTGCATTCAAAGAGATTTGGAAAAATAAAGGACAAACTTTTACAGTTAAAAAGAAAATCAATGATCTATGCTTCTGTCATAAAAGCCTGAAAAAAAAAGAGTAAATTAAACCCCAAAGTAAGTAGAGAAAGGAAATAATAAACATAAGAGTAATCAAGGAAATGAAAAACAAGCAAAACACAACAGAGAAAAATCAATGAAATCAAAATCTGGTTGTTTGTAAGATCAAGTCAGAGCTGATAAAGTTCTAGTTGGACAGTACGGTCCTTGGGTGACCTTCCTGAACCTAATGAAGTGGCCTTCAAAGTTCTGTGTGGCATGGCCCGACCGCTCTCTCCAGACTCATCTCTTGTCACTCTTCAGACCTCGATCTATGTGCTCAAGCCATACTGGCCTTCTTTCAGTTTTTAAAAGAACTGTGCTCTCTCCTCCCACAGGTAACTAAAACTATAAGCATGGATGAGATCATCAAGGCAGAGGAGAAGAGATGTTCAGGATTCATCTTCATATCCCTCCTTATTCAGCTCAGATTCTACAGTCTATCACTTCAACCTCTCTGGCATTGATATTCTCCATTTCTTTAACCCAGCTGCCTGGTAAAATGGCAATGATGCGTGGATTTATCCTGAGAACAACTGGAAAAAAATATCCCAACTGCACAGACTGATCTCACTCTAAGTGAATGATCTCCATCCTCATCAGCATTGGGCTTTCTGGCCATTCTGTGAGTTCCTACCTTCATTTATTTCATTTCCTGCAGTAGCCATTTCAAATCTTCTCCATTCCTTTCAAAATTCAGGTATCCTTATTTCCCACGTAGCTATTATCCTTATCTCTTTATTCACTCATCCATTTAGCAAATTTAACTGAGCACCTGTTTCATGCTAGGGGCATTACTTTGATGGAGTTTATAATTTAGATGGAGGAGACAGAAATTAAACAGACAGAAATAGTAAATGTAGAACTGTAAACTAATATAAGTGCTCTGTAGAAAAGAAATTCAACATTTATAGAATAAAGGTAGCTAAACTTGGAATTTATTATAGATATACCAGCACTATGTGACAAGATATCAAAAAATATTAACTGCATACTGTTTGAAATAGAAAATAATTCGAAACAACTTATATATCCATCAATTGAGAGCTGGTCAAATAAATTATGTAAGATTCATGCAGCTGCTGGGATAAGGCCACTCTATACAGTTCTGATATGGAATGATATCAGGATACATTATGTAGGCGGGGAGGGAAAGGTGCAGAGCAGTGTGTATAATATGCTGCAAATTTGTGCATGTGTGGGGGAAAGAATATAGTGCGTGTGTGTATATATATACACATACATATATGCATAGAGTACACATATACATAGTGCATATGTGTGTATATATATATATGCATAGACTATTTTTGGAAGGATATTCAAGAAATTGGCATGGTTTAATTTAGGAAGAGAAACTAGGTGGTTGGGAGACAGAAATGGGAGATTTATTTGTTCTTTTAAATACCCTTTTATATCTTTTGTACAATGGTATGTGAATTATCTTTTGAAAAATAAATTTAAACATTTTAAATGAACAGAATTGTCAATGGCTTCTCAGGGCTTTTAGAATGAGGATCAAAATCCTTAACCTAGAAAGATCTTGCATGGTCTGGACCCTGCCCACCTTTCTGGCCCCATCTTGCATCATGCTCTCCCTTCCTTCTCCATCTGTTCCAACCCCTCAAGCCTTCTTCCATTCCTTAAATGAACCGTTCTCCCTCCCCTTACTCGGCCTTTGCACATGCTGGCCCCTCTGCTTGGAACTCTCTTGACTCCCTTCTCCATCCTCATATGAGGGCTTAGCTCAACTATCGTTTCCTCAAAAAAGTCTCTATTTGCTGAATGTCTTTTCCCCTCACTACACTGTGTCTGGTTTTTGTTTGTTTTTTCTTTCATCTGTGGTATCTCCAATTCTATCATAGGGCTTTTGGTATATTACATTGTAGGTACTCAAAAAATCTTTTTAAATGCATGCATATAAATGCATGTGTGCAAATGCATGAGCAAAATATTGAAAGAAAGAACAAATGAAATGTCAGGAAATCAAGTGGCCAGGTATCAGGTGGGTCATACTGAAGACACCCAGGTTGGTGACAGGACTTTGAAAGGAGGTGAGGCCAATATGCCACAATAAATGAGGTGAGTGAGTGATGATTGGTAGATGAGTAATGATTAGGGGTAGAAAGTGATATAAACCTCAAAGAGCAGAAGTTTTTACATGAAAAGAATATTCAAGAAGTGACAGTAAGGAGTGATAAGGACATCAATTCTACCTCCCAACTCAGAGGTACATGGGATATGGAAGAATGAATAGCCATCACCTGCAGGCTGGAGGAAAACAGTGTGTTTCTCTAAGAGAAAGCCAGTATCAGAACATTCTATCTATGTCTTAACCAACAAGTCTGAGTACAGGTAGGTTTATTAACTCAATGGATTTTAGTCACAGTTTAAAAGTTGCGGTGGTGGGGGGATGGTTAAGTACAAGTGAGTCAAAAACCACAAGGTTATACAGGCGTGTCAAATCAGACTCACACAAATCACAATAGTTATGGCACTTTATAGCAAGAAAAAGAAAAGATGGAAAACCATGAGGAACTGATGACAGGATAACTACCTATTTATCCTTGGTATAAAATGGCAAAAGCTTTGAGGCAATTTATGGGGCAAGTCTTACCAATGGAATTTGGAGGAAATAGATTTAGACTCAGGGAAAATAGTAGAGGAGATTTATGGGGATTACCAGGTCAAAGGAAAGATAACAAAAAATTCTATTCCCTGATTGTTGTTAGCACCTCTGGTAAAATCCAGAACTTTGAAAGAAGAGATAAAAGCAAAAGAAAATGCTGTTACACTGGTTTGTCCTGCTCCCTGAAGAATATCACCTAAATTACACAACTATCTGGGGTATAAAAGGGAAATGTTTCATAACCTAAGCACTGGCCATGCTTTGTCAGCTGACCTGGAAGCCTCCCCTAGAGACCTCATCCATTACTCTGGGCCAGAGTAAACATGTTCAATGAGGGAAGGAAGACTCTGGGGAGTCATACATAATGTCCCCAACTCTCTCTACTTTGCTGTATTTCTTGACTGTTGTATTACTAAAATTATTACTAAAACTTAGTAATGGGTAAGATCTCTGACTCATATCTGACAATTGGATCCTTGGCCCTATCCCAAGTGAGTAGAGCCTAGGAAAGGACTGATAATCAGAAACATTTATATCTTTTTGAAAAAAATTTTTTTGGTACATAATATTTGTACATATTTATAGGGTACATGTGATATTTTGTTACATGTATAGAATATATAATGATCAAGTCAGGGTATTTAGGATATCCATCACCACGAGCATTTATCATTTGTGTGTTGAGAACAAATCCTCACTTCTAGCTATTTTGAAATGTACAATATATTGTTGTTAACTACAGTCACCCTATGCTACTATTGAACATTAGAACTCATTCTTTCTACCTAACCGTATGTTTGTACTCATTAACCAACCTCTCTTCATCCCCACCCTCACACACACCCATATCCTCCCCAGCCTCTGGTAACTATCATTCTACTCTCTACCTCCATGAGATCAATTTTTTTAGTTCCCACATTATGAGTGAGAACGTGTGAATTTGTCTTTCTGTGTCTGGCTTATTTCACTTAACATAATGACCTCCAGTTCCATCCATGTTGTTGCAAATGACACGATTTCATTCTTTTTTATGGCCAAATACCATTCCATTATGTAAATATATCACATTTTCTTTATCCAGTCATCTGTTGATGGACACTTTGGTTGATTCCACATCTTTGATATTGTGAACAGTGCTACAATAAACATGGGGGTGAATGTATCCCTTTAATATACTGATTTCTTTTCCTTTAGATAAATAATACCCAGTGGTAGGATTTCTGGATCATATGGTAGTTCTATTTTTAAGTTTGTTGAGAAATCTCCATATCATTTTCCATAATGACTATACTAATTTATATTCCCACAATGTATCAGAGTTCCCTTTTCTCCACATCCTTGCCAGTAAGTTATCTTTTTGGTAACAGCCATTCTAACTGAGGTAAGATGGTATTTCATTGTGGTTTTGATTTGCATTTCTCTGATTATTAGCGATGTTGAATATTTTTTCACATACCTGTTGACCATCTGCATGTCTTTTTTTGACAAATGTCTATTTAGCTCTTCTGCCCACTTCTTAATGGGATTGTTTGGGATTTTTGCTGCCAACTTGTTCAAGTTTCTCATA
>CAUYRT010045387.1:0-24008 GCA_963574885.1 Lepilemur ruficaudatus
TGCACCAATTTGTAGTCCCACCAGCAGCGTAAGAGTGTTCCTATCTCTCCACATCCTCGCTAGCATTTGTTGTTTTGGGATTTTTTGATAGAGGCCAATCTCACTGGGGTTAGGTGGTATCTCATTGTGGTTTTGATTTGCTATAATATTCTCTTATGATCTTATATGTAGAAAACCCTCAAGAGTCCTCAAAAAATTATTAGAACTAATAAATTAATTCAGCAAAGTTGCAGGATACAGAATCAACATACTAAAATCAGTAGTGTTGCTATATGTTAATAATGAACTATTAATATCTAAAAAAGAAATAAAATAAACAATCTCATTTATAATAGCTATAAAATATAAAATTCCTAGGAATAAATGTAACCAAGGAGGGTGAACAAAGATCTCAACACTAAAAACTATAAAACGCTGATGAAGGAACTCGAAGAGGGCAGAAATAAGTGGAAAGATATTCCATGTTCAGTGATTGGAAAAATTAATATTGTTAAAATGACATATTACCCAAAATGTTTTACAGATTCAATGTAATCCTTATCAAAATACCAATGACATTCTTCACAGAAATAGAAAAAACTATCCTAAAATTCATATGGAATTATAAAATATCTCAAATAGTGAAAGCAATTTTGAGAAAAAAAAGAACAAAGCTGGAGGCATCACAGTACCTGGGTTCAAAATATACTAAAATCTACAGTGACCAAAACAGCATGGTACTGGGATAAAAACAGACACATAGACCAATGTAACAGGATAAAGAGCCCAGAAATAAATCCACAAATCTATAGACAACTGATTTTCAACAGAAAGGCCAAGGATACACATTGGGGAAGGGACAGTCTTTCCAATAAATGGTGCTGAGGAAACTGGATATCTATACGAAGTATGACACTAGACTTCTATCTCTCACCATACAAAAATCAACTCAAAATAGATTAAAGACTTAAACAGAAACCTATAAACTATGAAACTACTAGAAGAAAACATAAGGGAAACGCTTCATGACATTGGTCTGGGCAAGGACTTTTGAACAAGATCTCAAATACACAGGCAACAGTAGCAAAAGTAGACAAGTGGGATTACATCAAACTAAAAAGCTTCTGCACAGCAAAGGTAGCAATCAATAGAGTGAAAAGACAACCTACAGAATGGGAAAAAATATATTCACAAACTATACATTTGACAAGGCTTAATATACAGAAATGTATGGAATTCAAATAACTCAATAGCAAAAAAAAAAAAAATAATAACAAAACAAATAATTTGATTAAAAAATGAGCAAAAGACCTAAATAGACATTTCTCAAGTAAGACATACAAGTGGCCAATAAGCATATACAAAAATGTTCACATCACTAATTATCAGTGAAATATGAATAAAAACCACAATGAGATATCCCCTCACTTCAGTTAGAATGGCTATTATCAAAAAGATCAACAATAACAAGTGTTAGTGAGGATGTGGTGAAAAGGAAATCCTTACTGTTGGTAGGAATGTAAATTAGCACATCCATTATGGAAAACAGTATATATGTTCCTTAAAGAATTAAAAATAAAACTACAGTATGATCCAGTAATCTCACTACCGAGTATATATCCAAAGGAAATGAAATACATATGCTGAAGAGATATCTGCACTTCCATTCTTACTGCAGCGCTATTCACAATAGTCAAGATAAAGAATCAACCTAAGTGTCCAACGATGGATGAATGCATAAAGAAAATGTGGAATATTTTTCAGACATCAAAAATAATAAAATACTGACATTTACAACAACATGGATGAAACCGGAAGACACTAAGTTAAGTGAAATAAGCCAGGCACAGAAAAACAAATACCGCGTGATCTCACTTATATGTAAAATCTAAAAAAAAATGTTGATTTTAGCAGCTGGGGAGGATGGGGGGAGGAGCATGGGCAGAATTGGTTAATGGGTACAAAATTACAATTAGATAGGAAGAATAAGTTCTGGCACAGTAGGGTGACTATGGGTAACAATATTGTATTGTGTATTTCAAAATAGCTAAAAGAAAGAATTTTGAATGTCTCACCACAAAGAAATGATAAATGTTTGAGGTGATAGATTTGCTAATTACCCTGAACTGATCATTATACAATGTATACATGTATCAAAACATCACATTTTACTCCATAAATATGTTTAATTACTATGTCAGTTAAAGATAAAATAAAATAAAATAAAAACTTAAAAAAATCTCTGAAAGGACAATCTGAGACTGAAAATCCATTTGAAAAAATAATGTCATTGAAGAGCTCAGTTAAACATCAAACAGAACCCAAGCATTTGTGGAATTTCAGCCCAGGTTATTCCATCCTTTGTCTGATATTCACAGTGAGGGTTCAGTTAGTCCTGGCACCCACTGACAGACAGGTCAACAGCCTTCTTTCAATCATAAACTCTGAAGGTGTTCAAGAGGCTTAAAGAATAATGATGCGCTCTCACCACCAAAGACACAAAGAACTCAAGAGTGTTTGAGATTCAGAGAAGGAAACTAGCAATCAGTGTCAGTTGTCCAAAACCTAAATGGTTTTCTTGCACTGTGAGAAGTGCTAAATGTTAGTGAGGAAAATTGAATATTTGGATATACAAAAATGTAAAGATTAATGATTGCATTTTTGTCAGAATGTGGGAAAGGTAAGGCAGAGGATTGAGGGGAGAAGACCAGAGAGCCAAATGAGAAAGCAGAGGTGAGCTGAGTCAATGTACCACTTACTTAATTGGAGATTACATATCCTTTTACAAAAGGACCAGTACTTGCCACCTATACATACCTTTTCAAAAAGGAAATAATTCAAAAGATGAAATAAATCCAATATGTGTTTTTATTAATGATAACAAAATTACTAAAGGTGATTTGATGTAGAAGTCAAGATACCTCACTGTTCTGAAAGTGTATGGCTTTTGTAAAGAAATAAAACTATTTTATCAAAGTAGTATTTATTGTAGTAAGGAATTTTACATTGGGGTCTAGTACACATGTAAGCATTTACACATGCACACACATCCATAAAACTTATATATATTATTCTTACTAAATGTGATTCCGTTGATGTTTTCTGTTCTATTCCATTTAAAAAGAAAAAATGATGTACCCCTCAAATAGATTTCCTGATGCCTTTAATGGATTGCATTGAGCAAGGAGCATAGCAGCCTACTCCTAAATGGAGTGATGGCTTTCTTGGTCCCTTAGACACCACGAGAATGTTTGCTGATAGTAATTTCTGTTCCTCGTGGTAACAATCTCATTAATCCCTTTAAAAAGCTATATCTGGGCCCCTTGCAGGGTATCTTTATATCTTTGTGTCAATTCCAAACTTCCCAAGAGGCAGATATATAGCAATTCTGACTCTAAGCCTGCCTAGTGGCTTAGTACATTCAGTTGTAAGTCACAAAGTAATTTTCTGTATCAAGCTTATCCAGTCCCAGTACTTCTTGCCCCGGGTACTTCTATGTCCTTCCATCAGTCTGAGAGATAGTAAGAATCAGTACCACCTTGTGAAGGCAAGGTTGAACTGTAGATCTTTGGGATCTGACCATACACAGCTAGTCAGGATGAAGCTTAGGTCTGCTTGATATTTTATCCCCACAATGTCCATCCTATCCACTCGGGGTCAGGCTGACATATAGAGCAGTCCCAAGCATTTAAATATAATGCAAGTGGGTACCTCAGTAGAGACAATGTCCTGATAGCACCGTCTAGGCAGATAGAAAAGTAATGATTTAGGGAATAAGGACAGAGCATAAATGTCTAGTAGCTAGAATGTATTACAGTCCCGGAAAGAGCAAGGTGAAGTACTGTGATAAACAGTGTGACAGACAAGTGAGGAATGTTTCATTAAGGGCTGTTATGACATGAAGGAGTGTGCCAAGAGATGGCTTTATAGACACAGATTCTCAGCAATGATTGTGGCCCACACTCATATTCGTGGTTCCAGCTATTTGTATCTTAAGGATCCTTGGCAAGCCAGGCAAGCTTGGTACCTTGAGGACAGTGATAGGCACACTGTCTATCCAGAAGCCTTAGATAACTGTATTTAATGAAAAAAGAAAAACACATTTCTCTCTATATTTGGGTTTATACTAAGGCATTTATTTTCTCCGGGGGTTCTGTGAGTCATCCCCTAAAGAGTGGAGGGAACCAGTTCATTAATGACTGTAGCTCACATTTTTACTCTCAGTGGCTCAGTGGTTCTTGGGTAACCCCAAGGTGAGGACCCTGACTGTGGGGCCTTGAAATCATCCTTCCTTTCCCTAGGCAGCTGACTGGACCAGTCACAGTGAGGTGATCCTGGTGACACTTCTAAGCAGGAAAAGTATGTGCTTGTTTGCTGAGCTTCTGGTTTTGACTCTTCAGGATGTATTTCTGCATTCCTCTAGTCCCCAGGACATTAACTAGGGAAATCTCTGAATTTAGAATATAAAGTAGGGTTGGGAGTAAAGTTTATCATTGCTTTTGTGTGTGAGTGATAGACAAGAAGATAATGAAGAACACATGAAAGTAGATTGTTCAGAGAGTTTGAAGGTTACCAGGTTAATGGTATTGCAGTTGGAGAATGACCCAATAAAAATAAATCCATATCTACTTTGCGGTTGTAAGATTCAGTCATTCTTACCTTACTCTTCTCTATGTAAATCACACACATTCATCACCTCTGTACCTTTGCCAATACTATTCCCTGTGTTTGGAAAGCCCTGCCGCCTTTCTCCCCAATCAGCAGGGAATTGCTGCCTGCCTGCGAAAAGCTATGTATTATGCACCATAAATTACTTGCATACAATTCTCTCTCTTTACACTAAACTTTCCCTGAAAATAATAATACTAATAATTTATAGGTATGTCATGATTACAATGTGACAGACCCTGCACGTTGTTACAAAGGAGTCCTTTAGTCTTCACAGCAATCTGTTTATGGAGGTATGATTATATTTTGCAGAAAAGAAAATGACACAGGAAGGTTAAGTGATTTGCTTAGGGTTCCAGAGCTGGGATTTGTAACCAGGCAGTCTGCCTCCACTATCTGCCTATTTAGCACAATGCTGTGCTGACTCCCAAGTCATCTACTGTGTCTTGTATATCTCTGTAATCTCAGTGCCAAGTGCAGTGTCTCATTCATAGGAGGCACCCATAAGTAATGTCAATTAATGAAATTAATGAAAGACTAGGCTTTCTTAACAAGGGCTTTTCTCTCATCTATACCTGAAACTCAGACTTGGTAAAGGAGGATTTGGGAGGTTAGTTTGAGCAGATTTGGAGTACAGACCAAGAAGTGTGGGGAAGTACTAGATATAAATAAAGGGGGTGTCCTGAGTGGAAGATGAGACATAGCATTCAAATGGAAAAACTCTTTAGTAAAAGAGATGTGCATCCCAGATTAGCCCAGGTGTCCAGCTGGTTGGGGCAGAAAGGTGTTGGTATGAGAAAGAGAAGTAATTAGAAAAAAATGTTCCAGATGTTGCTTTGTTTCTTTGGTATCCTGGTTAATCTATATATGGTGATATGAGAAAAAATTAATTTTCTTTTAGAAGATAGGAAGGAGAGTATATTAAAATTGTAGCTTTAATGAGTTTGGCTATTATCCAAGAAAACACTTCGTAATAATTCTTTTGACAATTGTTGTTCTATGAGAAAGAAATGGTCCATTCATGACAACATACATTCACTCAAAAATATTGCCACTCTGGTAATGTGATGAAATCCACGGTGACCATGGATTGTAGAAGGAGATGACTAGATTATAGCTGTGATCATTGGCTCCAGAATATATTTTACCTACAACTTCAGATTCCAAACCACTAAAATCCAGGGATAGCAATGTGGAGAATTTTATGCTGTTATGGCCAGCTTTCAGTCTTTCTTGGCACTCCTAGGTAGTCTAGGTCCCGACATATCTAATGTGCAGAGTTTTGCCAAATAGAGAAGAAGTTCTGAGCCAATAAATGCCTTATTTGTTGCCTACCTGACTAGTGTGTTTTTTGATTGGTTAAGCTGTTTGATGATCCCGTTGTCCGTGAAGAGGTCTTTTCTTTGGAGTAAATCTGGGGTCTTTGGGAGAGGTAAGAATTTCCCTTGAGGATTTCACTGATTTAGGTTCCAGAAAGGCAGATCCAAATATTTTTAAGAAAATTGTTTTCGATTTTGATGTCAGACTCTTCTCTGAGATATAACTATCTTCTGAAAGAACGAGGTGGGAGACATGACCTGATACCCTATTGTTCTTAACTCAGCAATTTTTCAATTGTTATTCCTTGTTTCAAACATGTATTAGATATTCAGGCTCTAGCTGAAATATGTATGTGTGTGCACATATAAATAAAATGTGCATACAAAGGTGGTTCATACTTATTACAGCTATTTTTATGATCAGTAGCAATTACCATTGTGGTCTGTATTTCGTATGCCTTAATCATTAGAAAAGTGTCAATTAATGGATGCTCTGTGCTTCAATAAAGACTTAAGGATAACTCCAATCTTAAACTTAGATAAATATAGAGGGAAACAATGATATAATCTCTGACAGAAATAATTTTGGGTGAGAATTTATTTCAGAATGATATACTGTGTATTAGTTTATATTAACTGAGACTTAATGACAGATTATGTTAGAATCAGAGGCTATAAATAAAATTACTATATAAAATACAGTATATTAGATATCAATAACCATGACTGTGATCTAACAAACGAGAATAAATCATATACATTCACCAAGGAGCCGCCACCAAGGCCTTCAAGTGCCACGTCCAGTGTTGCTCTAAGCCTCTGCCATGTATCATCAAGTATGTGCAGGATTTTAAATGTCTAAGTGTACATTTACATATTAATGTTGAACTCTGATAGCCCAGAGAAATACATATTAACAATAAAAGCCATATCCATTTCCATCTTGTTGTTGTTTTATTTTGTTTTTAGTGGCCAAGAAAAGACTGCTTTTTCCTAATTCACAAGTTTTGGAAATATTATTACAAGTTATCACCTTTAGGGGGATGCATTGCTTTAGATATGCTGTCAATTTTCTTTTTCTATCCATCCCTCTAATTTATGTTTTATAACTCAGTTTTCCGATTCGAAATGAAAGGATCTGGGCCAAATCCAGCCTGATTAAGTCATCCTTCTACAAATATATATTGAATGCCCCTTTTGTGCTAGGTGTTGCTCTAAGTAAGTAAAACAATGAATATAGCATAAGATTTCCTAAATTCTCTGAGCAGCAGGTATCAGGGGGACGGCTCACAGATAACAAACAAAAGAATGATAATTTCAAATCCTGAAGGGGGTGATAGAGGTTTTTCTCACAGGAGACTCCATTGTGATGTGGTTTAAAGCTGTGTGTGTTATCAAGCAGATATTGAAGTGTACAGAAGCATTTTGGCAGCTTTGGATAGCTTTCTAATATGTACAAATACAAAGCAGGAATACAGGCTAGAGAGTGAGTGGGGTTAGAAGACCCATTAGTATGATTGGCCAGGAAAGGCTCTGTGAGGCCCCAGTGGTGAGAGCAGGTAATGACAAAGATCTTCAGGAGGAGTGTGGCAGATGGAGGGCCTGTTGAATGAAAAGTTCTGAGGAGGGCTCAGGCCTGGCAAGCACAAGGCTCTGGAAAACAGCGTGTGTGTCTGAAACAGGATGAGTCAGGTAGAGAATGGGAGGTGAGGATGTAAGTGTGGATAGGGGTCAGAATACAGCGAACTTTACAGATCACGGTAAGATACTTAAAATTTTAGTTGTAGCAAGAAGCCATTGGAAGTTTTTAAGCAGTCGAGTGATTTCAATTGATTTATTATTTGAAGGTCCCTTTGATCATAGTGAGAATAATAGATGGGAAAATGTGGGGTGCGGTGATATGGTGAGAGACAGGAAGACCAGATAGGAGGAGATTGCAAAAGTCCATAATATGATTTTGTCTTGGACTAGGAAGACAACAGTAGAGATGGTAGAGGGATTTTGGGCTTGGCACATGTATTGGAGGTAGAAGCCTTTCTGATGGACTGAGACTATTGCAGTACTAAAGATGGGGATAAAGGAGCACTACTTCAGTTACACAATTAATATTTTTCAGTCTCTACTATGTTCCAAGCATGAGGTCAGGTACCGGAGATACTATGGTACACAAAACCAGACATAGTCTTTGCCTTCATAGGACTTAAAATCTGGTGAAAAATAATCATGCAAGTAAATAAATAAGTACATGCTTAAAAATGGCAATGAAATAGAGCCATATGGTACTGTAAGTTCATGTAATGAAGAGACCTAATTCAGCCTGAGGGTGTGTGTGTGTGGTGGTAGCAGGTGGGTGGATATGCCAGGTCAGGGAAGGCTAAGATCTGAAAGAGAAGTAGGATGTTACTAGGTGAGCAGCAGTGGCAGTGCGTGGTCCTGGTGGTGGCAATTGAGGAACAGACCTCCGAGGACCAGTAGGGCTGAAGGGCAAACTGGGAGAGAGTGAGGAGAGGCTGGAAACTGTGGCATTGAGCAGACTATACATGGTCTTGTAGGCCTGCGGTCCCCAGCCCGCTATTAGGGACCCGCAGAGCTCTGCACCTCCCCTCTAGGAAAAATTGTCTGTAATGAAATCTAGGAACTGGGTTGGGGTGGGGGGCAGCAGCATGCCCACATAGCAGGAGGTGAGTGGTGGGAAGGAAGTGAAGCTTTGTCTGTATTTACAGCTGCTCCCCGTCACTCCCATCACCGCCTGAGCTCCCCCTCCCCACCCTATCCATGAAAAAATTGTCTTCCATGGTCCTTGGTGCCAAAAAGGTTGGGGACCTCTGTTAAGCCATGTTAGGGAGATTGGCTTTTATTCTAATAACTATAGAAATTTTTTTAGAGGAAACTATCTAATCACTAATGTTTCTCCCCAGTCTGAAGTCTGTATATTTCTGTGATTTAATTTGAAATAAGAAAATGGCTTATTTTCTTATGTGCTGCAAAGTGACCTTCAAGAAACAGTGAAACTGCTGGCATTTGATTAACATAATTAGAGAGCCTCTCTAAGAATCAGCATGCTTGATCATCTTCCCCTCAGGTGCAATTAAACATTCAGGATAGCATGGTCATTTTATAGCACTGGTGTTAGGACACCATGAGTATTATCCTTCCCAAACAAATGCCTTTGGCCACTATTCCATAGGCTCTTTTCTGTACCCCTGGGTTTTATGAGCTTAGGCAGCATGGAAATATGTTGGGTGAATGCCTGTGCAGGTAAACTTAAAATGACTTAGGGAGCAATTGTGGGTGTTGAGTTACAAAAAACCATATCAGATGTTATTTAAAAAGTGATTATTTTCATGAATTAAATAGCTAGACTATGTCTGGATATTCCTTCCCAACTTTAAACTCTTTAAGATGAAGAAATTAGAAATATGAAAGTTTTGGAGCAATTGCTCTCAACTGGGACCAGTTTTATTCCAAACAGGGTATTTGGCAATATCTGGGGACGCTTCTGGTTTCCACAACTGGGGTTGGGGTGCTGCTGGCATCTAGGGGGAAGAAGCCAGTGGTGCTGCTAAACATCCTATAGTAGCTCCCTCCAACAAGAACTATTTGCCTAAAAGTGTCAGTAGGACTGAGGTTAAGAAACCCTTACCCTATACCTTTTAAAATATTACAAATGATTTCAGCTTTCTAAAAGGAAATGACTATCATATAGATAGGGATATGGTTTTTAAAATGAGCTAGGTGAGGGGAATGAGCTCAAATGAGTTAAGAATTCTTCAGTTTTTTTGGTGCTTTCTATATGTATTTTTCTACATTTTCCAAACTAATTTTACACCCTCTAGCATTGTGTGATCATAATAAACTTCATACTCTCCTGGGAAGAGTCAGGTCTCTTCCAGACTGTGCTCTCTCTCACATATGCTTGTACTTATATATAATTTTGCATTTTGCATACTGGATTATTTGCAGGGTTTTAAGTGGTCTTGAGTTAGGAGCCAAGTGAGAAGACAAAGAGTAAGATAAATGGAGCTAAAATATTACCATTATTAGTAATAAAAATCTAGACAGAGGAGGTAGCTTAGATGCAAGAGACAAATAGGCTTCCCAGACTGGACCCTGTCATGGAGCAAAATTACCTGTCCCATCACAGGAGCTCAGACAGGGGCAGGTTTCACTATGGTAGAGGGAAGAATGTTCCCCTCCGGAAGCAGAGGGAATGCCTGCCCTCCCATGAGGAAGAGACAAGAAGCTGGGATAAGCACACATGGCTGATTACTTCAAAACTTACCAATCAGATAAGTCACGCCATCGCCTGTGTTGCAGAGTGAGGGAAGGAGAAGAGAGAGGCCCTGTGATTTACTTCTTTTACAGGGAAAGAAACATCAAGAGTTGGAAAAAGGAACACCCTTCCCCCTTATCCCACTCCTACAAATTCTTACTCTGTCAGTTTTAACTATTACCTTTGCTGAAACAGTAGCTACTAGCCACATGTGACTGTTTAAATTTAAATTGAAATCGATTAAAGTTAAATAAATTTTAAAATTCAGTTTCTCAGTTACATTGACCATATTTTAAGTGATCAGTAACCCCATGTGGCTAGTGGCTACTGTGTACATTTGATGATGCAACTCTGGAACATTTCCACTATCAAAGAAAGATATGCCAGATGGTGCTATTATGAGATTTTGTCTTAGTCATCTTTGGGTTATCAGTGCCTATAAGAAGGCTAGACACAGAGGCAGCCTTCATTGGCTGAATGGATACATGAACATAGACTATTGTGATTTTGTTTTTCAAATCTGCATGTCATAAATATCTTTCCATTCTAATGCAGCAAGACATGAAAATCAAACACAGATATCTTGTTAAATGACTCAGTTGAAGGATATGCATTCTATAACCCTATTTTTATCTAGAAATAATTATTTGTATGCATATGTGTGTGTGTGTGTGTGTGTGTGTATTTAAAAGCATAGGAAAAAAGTCTTGAAGGGTACAAACCAGACTGTGTATACCATCTGGTGGTTGAAATTGGGGAAAGGAATAAAGAAGAACTTTTTTACATTTAAAAAAAAAACTTGTTTCTAGGAAAATGAATTACTTTTGAGTAAAAAAATAAAATAAATAGCAGATTAGGTAATATGTTAATTTTCTAGATACACAGAGAAAATAATGTCTCTTCTCAATGTCAAGTATTAATGAAAGACAATTTTAAGAGGGAATAAAATAAAGTGTCAAGAAAAATAGTTTTGATGTATAAGGACAAATCACAGCCATCAGCCTAATTACATGTAAGCCATGAAATCTGTTTCCCAAGGAGTGTGCAAAATGATGTTTTTTTTTCCCCCTAAAATATGGCTCTCCTGCTAAGCTGCAGAAAAGAAAAGCCAGATGACACTGTTCTGATTTTTGTGTTATACCTCCTGACCCAGCAATATACTGTCTCTTACCTTTCCTTATAGAAATTACTTTTGCCCATTGCAGGAGTAATCTTCACCCTGGGAAAGGACCTAGTGGTAGGATCTGAGTCAGAATACTGACACACTGATGTGATAATCCTTTTACAGTCTTACCTTACTCCTCGTTTGGTAGTTTTTGAACTCACAGATGCTGGACCAGAATTCAGTCCATAAAATTAAGACATTCAGTTTGACAGGGCCAAGTCTAAATTGCTGAAGCAAGGACATAAAGCATGAAGCGGTGCCTTAAAAGGTAACTAGGGCCATTTAACCCACACTAAATGTCAACCTGGTTTCAAATGAAGACCTTTAGATGCCACAGTAATTTCTTAGGAAAAAAAAAGGCTCCCATTATGACAATACTAAAATGAGAGAGTGACAAAATAATGCAGAAAGACCAGTTTAATTAGCAACTCTGCTATTTTATTTCATGCTCAGTTGATGGGAGAAAAGGATATTTTGACCAAATAATTGAAATGAATGAATTTAAAGATATGAATATAATCATCCAGGGAAATGACATCAACAAAACAGTTTTGAAAATGAGCATTATAAATGTGATATATTTGTAATGATTCCATCTATTGACTATCATTCATTCTTAAATCATGATGGATTCTATTATAGCCTTGGATAAAAGTCCATCAAAATGCACACATCCTGGGGAGCTCATATTTGAAGAGGTTGAACAGTTTGGTAGATTACTTCTTTCTTAATGACTTTTTCCTTACTGTTTCTATTTTTCAGACCCACTATGAAAATGGGGAATATATTATCAGGCAAGGTGCAAGAGGGGACACCTTCTTTATCATCAGCAAAGGAAAGGTAAGCTTTGGTGCCATAAGATAGTGATGCGCTCGGGGAGACCAGGCCTGGGCAGCAACCGTGTTAGGAGCTCACGTGCAGAGAATTAGGCTGCATGAGTTTGTCCATCTTCTGACACTGACACTGATGGAGAGATATTTGGGAACAGATCTTCCAAAAAATGATGCAGGAGGAAGAAAAAGTGTAACCTTGAAGATGAGTAAGTAGCCTGTGTGCTAATAATGATGATACTAGATGCCACTGATATATCTATGTGAATAGCAAGTGCTCCATAATTAAAATAACATAATAAAGAAGGAAATAGTTAGGCCACTTAAAAAATCCATCCATTCATTGGGAGAATTAACATTGCTATAAATGAAACATCTGGGCTTTGAAATCAGATGGCCTAAATTTGAATCCTGCTATGAAACTTACTTGTATGCGTGTCCTGAAGCAAGTTGCTTAACACTCTGAGGGCTGTAAGGCTAGAACTATATTCAGGTTTTATTGTGTGTTCATAAATAAATATTGAGTGAATACTAAGGAGCTACTAAAAGTGATAAATTATAGGGGAAGGGGCAAAAAAAAAACTGGGTAGCCAAGAAATGTGAGTGAAAACCCATACTTTATTCCTTATATTGTTTTAGTTTTTCAACAATATGAATCTATTCTAACTTACATTTTAAAACTAAGGAGTGAAGTGAAATGAAAAGTAGAAATTTATTTATATTAGCACTCTAATATTATATTACTTAAATTTCTTTCAACAGTAGAGCTATAATCATTTTTACATTTAAGTGTCATTGTACCATAACCCTGATTTGAACTTATTTTTCTTAATCATGTTAACCTTAAAAAGAATTCCTATCTTTGGAAGCATTAAGTATAGAAAGAGATGGAGAAGGATATGCTGGTAGAAGGGGGCTTGTAGTCTACTTTTCATTTTTATAATTGTCATTTTAAAAAGTGAAATAAGTTTATTTCTTCTAATTTACAAAATGACTGACTCTGGTACCTTATATCTCCTATAGAGATTGATTTGCAGAGCTACAGTGAATAGAATACATGAAAAATTATAAGTCTTGTTGGATCATGTTTGAGATAATCCTTCTTGGACTGCTTCTGATTCAATTATATGCATGCATATGTCAATATTTATGCCAATGGCATGTCACACTAAAATGAAGAAAACGATATTTATACTTTTATTATATCTGTTTATATTAATTCTGATATACCTGTTCTTTTGACTGATATCCAAAATCCTGGAATAGAAGTGGAAAGCAGGGACTGGCTTCTTAAAAGGCATCATAAAATAATATGTCTGATCACAGTTAGGATTAAAATTTTATCTTGTATTTTCTAATGTTCGAGGAAAAAAATGTTAATATTTTCTGCTTTTTGTGATAGATTGTTAGAGCTTACCATTTACTGTTTTATTTTTTAATATTGACTAAAGAATCAGGGGAAATTGAAATTTCTCATGGATATAAATGATTTGACTGATCTATCACAAGGGGACTTTTTGTCCTAATGATTTGGATTTATTTTTTCTTTACTACATTGCTAATTCTTCGCTATCATGGAGTAATGTGTTTATCCATGGGATGGATTTCAGACAGGCTTTTGTGATCACCCAATTACTGCAGACTTCACTGCCTAAAAGAAGTAGTGCCTCATAACCAGTTTCAGCTGAAGACAGGTGCATTAGCGGTGCTTTTTCTTTTTACGAGTTTCATGGTATGTATAAATAGAAACAGTGGGGAAATTACACCCCGGGAACCAATTCCCCTGGCGATATTTCAGAGCACTGTGGGGATTCTGAGCGAGAAGCAGTGATAATATATTAGACTTTCATGACACATACAAGATATTGTTTTAAACCAGGCATAGATTTTTAAACTTAAATTTTAAAACTTAAAAACTTAAATTTTCTGGTCACACAAGTGAGCTTCTATGATTCTCAATTATATTAATTACATAATAATATGGGCTAATAATTAATTATATTAATTCTTATATTAATGTGTTAGAATCGCTATATTAAGTCTTAAAAAGCAAAAGGTGAAGTGAGCATACTTGAGTCTCAATGGCAAAAAAATTGGAAAGAGAGATGAGTAATAAAAGAGTAGGTTCAGGTTAGCAGGCAAATAAGCTATAGAATGGGAATTTTCTAAAACTGTATGTTTTCTTTTTGGTATAGTAATGTAAACTTGTTTTTCCTTGCATTGAAAAAACTTATAAAGGGTAACCTTGGCCAAGATATTTTCCTTGTTACCACCAAACTAGCTTTTTCTTAGAAAATGCTATGAGATAGAAGGAGTCCCACAACAGGGGCTGCTGAGCCACAAATGAATTTCTCCTTGCTCAGTTCCATTTATTTAAGTGTAAAACCGTTTTCATTCTTACATTAAGCATATCCACACAAAGAGTGAAGCATTATAAAATAAACTTTGAAATACTTGTTTTTCCCCCATTAAACCTGCACAAACTGATTTTTCTAAAACTTGAGACAGAATGCTTGTGGCGACGATGTCTATAATACCTGGTGCTGCTTCTAATAGAAGCTGAGTTAGTTCTTTGTACTTCAATCAGTCCATTCCAGTGGCCTGGAAACATGACTTCCTCCCCCAGCAGTGAACTATAAAGCACTGAAGAATTCTGCATATGTCCCTGCAGTTGTGTTGCATCGAAAAAATGAACTATCTCTCCATAAATATGTTGAACCAAAATCGAACACAGTGGGCAGACAAAATTGCAGAGTTCCAATAATGATTCGAATGCATTTTGATTTTTCTGATTCTATTCAATATGCCTTGTATGCTACCTTTAGAAATAAGTGATTCAAAAATTCTTGTCTGTTAAATGCCACTACAAATCACATGGCTTTGTTTCACAGAATTAACAAGTGTTTAAACATGTTGATTAAACATAATTGACTTAACACAATGCTCAGTGTTTTTGAATGTGGAAAGCATTCACTTATGGAAAATTTATTTGTATATGTACACACATATTTATGTACACATAATAGCAAAAACTGAGAAACATTTCCTTTTAGTTAAAGAACAAGATAAAGATGCACATTATTACCACTTTTGTTTAATGTGGTACTAGACACCCCAGCTACTGGATAAGTCAAGAAAAAGACAAAATGTTTGTAAACGAAGAAACAATAATTATTCACAGATGATATGATTTTAGTTTCTTCTAAATTTTTATGTAGACAGATACATTATTATGATTAAGATTTGAGTGAGACCATCATTGTTAGTACATTTTTTCTTTGTCAATGAAACTGTTTTCTACCTACACAATCCAATATGGTAGCCATTAGTTCTATTTACTATTTAAATTAAAGTTAACTAAACTAAACTAAATTAAATATTTAGTCAATTTCTCAGTAAAAGTAGCGACATTGCAATAGCTGAATAGCTGCATACAGCTAGTGGCAACTGTATTGGACATTACATAACTAGACAATTTACTGTAAATTAAATATCAAATAAGCCATATCATTCAATATAATCCACCAAATTACTATCTAAAGAAGAAAAATCACATTATCATGTCAACTGGTGCAGTGAAATCATTTGACAAATATATTCATTCATAATAAAAATCATCAGCAAAAAATAAGAGAATTTCCTAAACCTGATAAATGGTATGTATAACACACCTACAGTTAACAGATTTTTTCAGATTTCTCTGAGATAAGCAGAGAAATCAATGAATGAAAGCAATCAATGGAGGAAGAAAAGTCTTTTCAACAAATTGTGTTGGAACAATTAGTAATCCACAGGCAAAAAAATGGTGAACCTTGACATAAACTTCATAGCTTATATAAAAATTAAATAAAAATTAATAATAGATTTAAAAGTAAACTGCAAAACTATAAAACTTTTAGAAGAAAACAGACTTGGGGGTGGATAAAAAGTTCCTAAACATGCCACCAAAAGCACAATCCATAAAAGAAAATTGATTAATTGGGCTTTATCAAATTTATAAATTTTCACTCTGTGAAAACCACTCTTAAAAAATGAAAATGCAAACTATTAATACTGGGAAAAATATCTGGAAATTAGATATCTGGTAAGGGGCTTGCAAGGAGCCTACATAAAGAATACCCAAAAATCAGCAATAAAAAAACAAACTATGCAATTAAGAAAATGGGCAAAGAACTTGAATAGACACATCAGCAAAGAAGATACAAGAATGGCAAATATGAACACGAAGATGTTCAAACTCATTAGACATTAGAAAATTACAAATTAAAGCCCTGAGATACTGTGGCATATTTAATAGAATGGTTAAAATTAAAAACATGTTGACAATATCAACTGCTAGTGAGACTGTTGAGCAACAAGAACTCTCATACTTTGCTGGTGGGGAATGCAAAATGGTAAAGCCATTCTGAAAAACAATTTGGCAGTTTTCTATAAAGTTAAATAAGCATTTACAATATGACTCAGCAATCATACTTTGTGATATTTATTCTAGAGAAATGAAAATATAGTTCACACAAAAAACTCTGCATCAATGTTCATAATATCTCTATTCATAATTTACAAAGACTTGAAATAAACAATCTGTAGAGTATTCGTTCAATGGAATATTACTCAGCCCTGAAAAGCATAAACTATAGAACCTTGCAACAACATGAGTGAATCTCAAAGGCCTTATGCTGAGTAAGAAAAACCAGTCTCAAAAGGTTAAATACTATAACATTCCATTTACATGGTATTCTCAAAAAGTTGGATTAGTATGATGCAAAACAGACCATTGGTTACCAGGGGTAAGGTTTGAGGATATGTGATTATAAACACATAGCAAGAGGGAGTTTTTTCGAGGTGATGAAATTGTTCTGTATCTGATTGTGATGGGAGTTAGACAAATCTGTGTTTAAATTCATAGAATTGTATATCAAAAGAAAAAAAATATTAAATTTTAATATATGATAATTTAAAAATCCGTATACATTTTTAAAAACTGGTAACACCCAATTAAAAATATGGTTTAAAAAATCATTTCAAAATCAAGTATCTGGGAATATAACTAATGGGAAATGTTCAAGTCCTTTAAGAAGAAAATTTTATTTAAAATATTATATGAAGAACAAAAGATCAATATGGCAAAACATCTGAAAGGAAGAGAAACATATTGCTGGCTACTATAATAGACATCAAGACTTATTGTAAGATGAAGATAATGGAAATAATATGGCCTTAATTTGACTCAGAACCACACAAACATATCAGAATAAGAGAATAATGAGCCCAGATAAAGATCCATAACTATCTGGAAACTTGACATGAGCAATACAAATATCAAAACAATTGGTTATGCATAGTGACATAGATAAAATTGGATTCCTACCTCACAACATGCACAAGGTCAATTTCAGATTTAAATGTAAGAGGAAAAATTAGAAAAAAATAGAAAGACTATTAGAAGAATGCTTGGGATAGCAAAGGATTTCTTGAATTTTTTTTTAAATACGAGCAATAAAAGATAACATGGTTAAATATGATTACATTAAAATTAATAAATTTGCTCAGCAAGACACCATAAAGATATTTTATACAAACCATAGGCTTGTGAATCAACAAAAAATAAAGATAATCCAATAGAAAAATAGATAAAAACCATGATCATATACGGCACCAAAAAGAAACACAAGTGGCTTAAAAAGGAGATGAAAAATTCTCTACCTCTATTAATAATTAGGGGAATGCCATCTAATACCTACCTTCCTGGAAAAAAATCAAAGTCTGATAATATTTACTTTTGACAACAATATAGTACAATATGAAATTTCATCCTCTCATGCTAGGAATGTTAAGTTTGTACCAAGAGGGAGTCAATATCTAGTAAAATTGAATATGCATATACTTAATAACCTTGTTTTTCATTCATAAATGTTGACCCTAGTGAACTCTTACCCATGGACATCAGAACACATGTATAAGAACGTTCATGGTAATATTGTTAATACGAAAAAAAAAATATAGCCAAAATAAAACTGGAAGCAACCCACATTTACATCTATAGAAGTATTAATAAATTGCATAATGTCCATATAACAGGCTACTATGCAAAAAAATGAAAATGAATTTCAGCTCTTTATATATTAATAGCTGAAAGAATCAGAACCTCAAGAATAAGGGCCCAGTAACCTTTATTTTAAATCAGACTCCTTCCTAAAGATTCCACATCTATAAAAGTCTCATCAGCATGCAAATTAGTGTCTCTATGATATAGCTTAGCAGTAAGTGTGTTAAAAACTGAATTTCCATGGTTTTGAAACACTTTGTGGAGGAGTAATCAAATGGATCAGTGGAAAATAATAATTGAATTTCCTCCACCTTGCACAGACCTTCTTTATACTTATAAAAATCCTGGTCTTTGACATCCAATATCTAGATTAGAAACCTGAAGCATAGTATTTTTAAATGTGTTTAAGTGTGTGGCATTGTTTCAAGAAATTAGTTTTTCTACTTCATTACATTTTCCAAGTAGGTGAATTTCAACTATTTAACCTTTCTGGATGACATACAAAAAGTATTATGAATGTTAGTAGAGCTTGAGGGGGAAATGAATTAACACAAAAGTACAATTTACTCCATTTATGTTTTCATTCATGCAACAACAAGAAAAAACATTATCACTTGCCTTTTGCGGACTATCCCCTAAGTCACAAGTCCTGTGTATGCTAGGGTATCTTGTAAGTAATGAAGCATTCTGTGAAACAATTTGCAGCAATTTATTGAGTGCTTATTATAAATTGTAGAGAATGCCAAAGAAATACCCCTTTCTTCGAAGAGCATAGTATTTGTTATGGTAAAAACAAAAAAGACATGTAAGTAATTTATATAGCTTTTAAGAAAAGATAGGGTGAAGGAAATCCTCTAAACCTGATTTATGTGAATAGCTGTACAACTTGGTAAATTTACTAATAATCATTTAATTGTACACATAAAATGGAATAAAGGCATGATATGTAAATTATACTTCAATAAAGAAAGAAAAGAAACTTGCTGAAGAAACAATGTGGATTATGAGGACTGTGGTTAGTTAGAACCCTGCAGGAAGTCTTCATGTAAACATGATGTGCCTTTGAATGAAAGCTAGATCTTTGTTAGGGAAAGAGGTATATCCTAGAGAAACTAGGATGTGAATGCAGAGGTGTGTAAAAGCATGTTTATTGCAGCAAAAAAAAAAAAAAGAAAAAAAAATTAGAACAACATAAATGCCAATTTATAAGGATATGGGTAAGTAAATATATTTATATAATGGAAGAAGACTCTAATACATTAAAATAAATGAATTAGATTTATATCTAATATCATGGAATAAGTAATTAAAACAATGTTAAGAAAAAGGTCAATTTCAGAATAATACATACGATTTTATGTTGCTTATTTTAAAAACACATGTATATAAACACACGAAATAGATTGAGAGAATGCTCACTAAATTCATTACAGGTTTGCCTCATAGAAGGTAGGAAAATGGAAATAAAGATAAGAATTAAGTGAAATCAAGTGTCCTAATATTTATATTTCTTGCAAACAACTTGAAATGATAACAAAACATTTGGAGGTAAGTTTTTGTGGGTTGCATGGGAGTTTGTGATATTATTCTTTAGTCCCTTTAGTGGTAATTTAAACTCTTTTCCTTCATAAAATTAAGTTAAAAAAAGAAGCAAGAAATGGTATTAGCCTTATCAAATGGACCTAATGTTCCTTTGATCATTACAGGTATGTGGAAGGAATTTAAATTTTCATTGTTTCTCTTTCTAGGTAAACGTCACTCGTGAAGACTCACCAAGTGAAGACCCAGTCTTCCTGAGAACTTTAGGAAAAGGAGACTGGTTCGGAGAGAAAGCCTTGCAGGGGTAAGTAGACCATATGTTACACAGTTTTTATTTGAGTACTGCAGAAGTTCCTGTCTTACATTTTGAGCTCCTAGCAAAATAGGCTTTTTTATTTAGTGCTTATCCTAATAGGAGATACAGACCTGTGATGATCGTGTTTATTTATTTTGAGCTGGACTTGTAATCCATTTAGATAGGCTGTGGGACTAATTAGCTAATTTCTAATAAATCTTTGTTTTATTAATTAGAAAAAATTTCATCTCTGTTTTCCTTAACTGCAATCTCTATAACAGCTTCAAATGAGAGGGAGAAGTCTCTGCTAAACTACTTCGTACAACAATTTTCCTCCAAATTGTAGAAGACAGTTGTTTGAGAATTTTGAAATCCCTAAACCTGACTATGCAAACAATGGATCAGAAGGCAGTGAAACCTTTCTAGGGTTCATCTTTGGGTGGTTGTAGTCATTGCTGTTGTGGTAGTGGAGACAAAGGAGGAAGGGGAAGCGGGAGTAGTGCCTATCTGGATTCTCTGTGGCTGGTCTCTGAAGGATGGACTAGTTGAGGTGTACTTCAACACTGTTTATACTCTACTTGTAAACTAAGCGCCTTAGAAGCAACCATTTGGGATTTCTTCCCATATATTATGGAAGAAAAACTGAGGTGACATTGTATCATTCATTTTAGAGAATATTTAACAAATGTATTTGGATACCCTACTTTTGTTTTCCAATAAACAGTACATCTCAATTATCAATAAATATAGATGAGGCTTTTCGAAGTTCAGTGCTATATGTATACATGCTACTTGAATAATAAATAACCAGTAAACGCTTATTGTTGTACCAAATTCCAGGTGCAGGAGTGCCTGCTAGGCAGGAACAGCAGTAGGACATAATTTACTCCCAAAATATGGGAACAATCAGTTTTGCTTCTATTTCAAGTTGTGCTTTCATTTTTTAAAATTACATTGTAAGCATTTTACTTAAAAGTACTTTGAAGAAATAATTTAGGAAGTTTTTATTTTTAAAGTTACAATCAGGTGGCAGGTTTTATTTTCTTTCTTATTTCACAGCTACAGAAATGAAACAAAGATATCCTGATAACTCATGTTACTCAGGCCATATTACCTTATGAAAATTCAGAACTACATGCACTCAATTTTCCTTTTTTCTTTTACTGAGTTCATTTTATCCTTATCTGATGAACATGTACTCGCCATTAGATTTTTTCAATGTCAAAGTTGGGAGAAATAGCATGTTTGGTATGTCTGCAAAAGAATGCAATAAGCATTATCATCCTTAGCATAAATGGTAGAAATGTATCATTTGTACCTTAATCTTTCTGTCCTGTGATTATTGAATGTGTAGAGGATTCTATAGAATGATGCCACCTGATTTCATTGGTGCAAGATTAAATGCCTCTGTGAAAAACAGTGTCATTTTCAACAGAGCCATAGAACCAGAAACATTTGCAATCATTTTGAATTAAGGTCACAAGTGGAATACCAGAAAATAAGACATAATTTAGAATCAACAGATTTTCTTTTGTTGTTTATTGTCAATGAATTTGATGCCAATTAAAGAAGAGTTTCATGGTGAAAATACCTACCTAGAATGTGTTGCAAGAAGTGACCTTGAGTATGTAGCTTATGGAAAATTTGCCAAATTTAGCTATTATATAAAAATTTAGGGAAATGGCCCTTCAGCTAGATTGAATCCTTTATAAAATATAATTATTCTTTTGAACTGTCTGGTGCTAAGACTTTCTATTAGGTCCTCTTCACTGGCCCTCTCCTGTAGCCTACAAAATAATCAGCCCACCTCCCTCTCTTCATCCAACCCCCACCATTTCCATTCACTTTCACTCCTATCTCTTTCTTATGCCCTTCACTCTCATTCTTCTAACTACTGCACCTGGTTTTATTAGTCCACTGTAAGTGTCCTCTTAAATGTTGCCAGACATTTGCTACTTACCTCATAGAATGGTCTTTCTTGTCTTCATTTGACTTCACTTCCTAGCCACAATTTTATTTTATTTTATTTGTATATATTCATGGGGAACACATACAATTTTGTTACATTAAAATATTGCATTGTCAGCCACATTTTTACATTGTTGAGCACCACTTTCTTCTTTAAATTTCTCATACTTTAAGACCCTTTACATCATTACCCTCTTTAGAATTTGTATTGCATTTCCTAAAATTTGCCAATATTTTCCCCTCAATTCTCTCTATTACATACATCTTGGTAAGCTCCTCCAGAACTATGGCTGCATATAACCTTAAGGAAAAGAAGTCCCAAATATTTATATTCTGATTTGAGCCCAGCATCGGGCACTTATCAGATATTCCACATATGTGTTGAATGAATGAATGAGTGAATAAATGAATAAGCACATGAACCTCTCTACGGATGCTCAATCTTGTAATATCTTCTGCCATTGAACAGCTTCTCTTCTTGAATTTTCTTCGTGGTTCACAAGGGGTTATGAGCTCACTTGACCAGAGGGGGTAGCCTAGTAAATTAAATTAGTAAAATAAGGCACATAAAGGAGGTGGCAAACTGGAGAGCCTTATGTAATGAGGGCAGCAATTACTGCACTCCGGTAAGGAGTTACTGAACTTCTTACTCTGCAAGAGTGTGACTTCAAATTTTTAAAAAGCAGGAAACTAGATTTAAAAAACAAAATTAGACTGAAGATGGCTGACTGGAGACACCAGCTGCCAGATCTCAGAAAGAAGGAAAAGTTTTAAATGAAAAAGAGACAGACAAACAAACATAGATCAGGTATAATTCTGAGAGAAAAGTGCAGAACCTATCAGAGATTCCACCAGAAGAAGTTGCAGACCATTATAAGAAGGAGCAAGATATTGGCAGAGATCAACCCCTGAGAGGCTTCGAGTCCAGTGAAAAGGGAAGACAGAGTGGTTTGTTTCTCTCTTCCGCACATCTCTGGCAGTCAACAGGCTCCCAAGCTGCTGGAGAGCCTTTCTACCCTCATGAGCCCAAAAGCTGCTACCACCAGTGAACCGGGAGCTTCTTTTATTTTTTCCTTCTTTTCCAGCGACCCTCTGTATGGCAACTGGGAGCTTCTTGAAGACAAATCACCAGCCTGCCAGTTCCCTTGGGGTCACTTCCCATCACTGCAGACGCAAGCCAAGACACCAGTTACCATATTGCTTCTCCACCTACTATGCACCTTTTTCCTCCTCAGGTGACTTGAGCCCCTCAAATGTTTGTCATGCTTGATCCCACACAAACATTTCCCAACTCCTGCCCAAACTACAGGAGCCACAGGCGGCTTGTGGGTCCCGGGAGGTCTGTGTGACCCCAGAGCCTGGACATTCCGAGTGGGCTGCCTTCCAGAAAGAAGGACAGAGGTGACCAGAGTGCTTGTTTTCCTCCATTCATATTCTTTTTCTCCCCTTCCCCTCCCATGCCCATGGCTGCCAAGAGAGGCCATTGAGCCAAGGCTCTCAGGAGTGGCTGCTTCCCCTCTGTTGATGCATCCATCACACTGAAGCTTCTACAGAGAGTGGGGCTCAAACTTTTCCTCTTAAAGACCTGCAGTAGACTAAGGGGTGCTCGGACTGTGATATCCCTACTCACCAGCCCTCTTTGGTGCTGCTTGCCTGGCTACTCCATCAGAGCAGGACACACCCTGAAGCAGAGGGACATCAAATCTCTTTAAGCACCCCATAGACAACTTGAGACCAGCACGCTTTTCCCTGGCAGATCTTCACGGACCTGGGGACAGATCCCATATCTCCAGGACTCATATTGCTTAGGGGCATAGAGGGAAGATTTGTGAATTTATCTCAGAAGGCTAGGGAGCCCACGTGGGCAGAACTCAAAAGATAGCACAGTTGTAGGCCCAGCCACAGCACACTCATGGAGCACCCCTC
>CAUYRT010045388.1:0-61880 GCA_963574885.1 Lepilemur ruficaudatus
TGTCAGCCTAGCTCACAGCAACCTCAAACTCCTGGGCTCAAGCAATCCTTCTGCCCCAGCATCCCGAGTAGCTGGGACTACAGGCATGTGCGACCATGCCCGGCTAATTTTTTCTATATATATTTTTAGTTGGCCAATTAATTTGTTTCTATTTTTAGTAGAGGTGGGGTCTCACTCTTGCTCAGGCTGGTTTCGAACTCCTGACCTTGAGCAATCCGCCCGCCTCGGCCTCCCAGAGTGCTAGGATTACAGGCTTGAGCCACCACACCCGGCTCATGTTTTGGGACTTTTTGATAAAGGCCATTCTCACTGGAGTTAAGTGATATCTCCTTATGGTTTTGATTTGCATTTCCCTGATGATTAGAGATGTTGAGCATATTTTCATATGTTTGCTGGCCATTAGTAGTTCTTTCTTGCCCATGTTCTTGGGCAAACTGAAGCCCTTCTCTTTACATAGACTTTTCCCAGCCTTCTCTGAGAATATCTGCAGGTCCTCAGAATTTGTAAGCACGTTTCTATACCCATTTCATCTGCTTCAGCTTCTACATTTTATCTCACAGTTCCTCATGGGTCTACTATCCTTTTTTTTTTTTTTTTTTTTTTGGAGACAGTCTTCCTCTGTCAGCCTGGGTAGAGGGCACTGCCATCATCATAGCTCACTGCAACCTCAAACTCCTGGGCTCTCAAGCAATTCTCCTGCCTCAGCCTTCTGAGTAGCTGACACTACAGGCATATACCACCAAGCCTGGCTGATTTTTTCTGTTTTTAGTAAAGATGAGATCTTGCTCTTGCTTAGGCTGGTCTTGAACTCCTGACCTCGAAGGATCCTCCCATCTCAGACTCCCAGAGTGCTAGGATTACTGGTGTGAGCCACTGCACCCGGCCTACCATCCTTAATTTCTATGGTATTTCTACTCTTTTTCTACCTTCTTTCAAGAGGCTTTGTGTTTGAAAAATGGAGAATTTGTAGTGGTTTTGGAAATAAATAAAAGAAAAAAGGTATTTCTGTGTTTTTTCCCTTTTGTATCAGTTAGGTTTGCACCATTAACACAGCATACTGGACAACTCCAAAATCTCAGTACTTACAACTACCTCTGTTGGCGTTTCTCACTCCTGGGTCTGTGGGATGGCTGGGGCAGCTTTGCGTCAGATGCAGGTTGGGTTCAGCTCTGCTTCATGGGTCTCTCTTTCTGCAGCTGGCAACTACCCACTTCGTACTCTGGCAGATGGCAGAAGAGCAAGAGGACTGAGCAAAAACACATGATGTTTCTCAAGGCTCACCTCAGAACTGTCTTTCTGTCACTTATGCCAGAGTCCATTGGCCAAAGTCAACGAGGCAGGGATGTCTACCCCCACCTATTCCGAGGAGAGGCATTGAGGCATTGCAAATTACATGGCGAAATGTGCAAGTCGATAACCCTATTACAGGCAGCTGAAAGTTTTGAAGCAATACTTCATTCTGCCATACCTTTATGAGTGAATATATGCTTTCTCTTGATACCCACCACACACACAATGCACACGCAGAATCATCTCATATTGCCTTTAAAATCCAAATGGAATATATGAACTTTGAGAGGTTTGAGCTGTACCTTAGAGAAATCTTTATTTTTATAGTCTTTAGAAAGAGAGATTTTATATTTTATACTATTATGATATAAATGGTTTAGAGAGTGCACTGAACTACATACTGTATGTGTTCAACTAATTCTAAATGCCAAGACTACCAGCAAATCTCCTGAAGGGCACATGGGGTCTGTTGAGGAAGTTTGCTTTTGATAACTTCTGATAACTGGTGTCACTTCATTTTAGGATCCAGCTGATCTTATTTAATGGACAAAATGAAGATAGTGGCTAACTTTACTGCTTCCAATTCTTCCAGCTCAGTGATGCTTTGAGAACTGTTCTAAAAATACCGTGCTCAACAGAGTGTAATTTCTATATATGATTGCAATATACTTTGGGTCCTCTGTGGACATAAAATATTACAGCTCCATGACAGCCTGCTTCATTAGTTGATGGAGGTCAGATCAATTATAAATAGGTGCTTAAGCTTTTAAAAATTTATTGTTCATGCCCCCAGATCACAGTTTGAAAAACAGGAACACAAATCATGCTGATATGTTGGACACTACAGTTTTAGAGTAGTGAAGCTGAGGAATGTGCCCTAAGATAGTTCATGATATTGTAGTTAGTTGGTTTCTAACAATTTTGGCACCATTCCCTGTGGGAGAGGCAGTTACCGCTCGTGGCATTTCCTAAGGTCCCCCATATTTTCTGGTTCTCTTGCAGTTGGGTAGGGCCAGTTACTGGATCTGGACAGTGATTTCTAAGTAAGTATTGTGGTGATGCTGCTTGGCCAGGCATTTAAGTGTCAGCATGCCACCCTCTAGCTCTCTTTTTCTCCCTCTGCGTTGACCCAGAAGCCACACGCAGAGGTGGTGGTACCACGAGGTTGACGTAGCTTGGGTCACAGAGTTACCACGTGGGATGCAGCCACCTTGGATTCTCATGCAGCCTGCACTAGAATTGGCAAAACAAGAAATAACGGGGTTTTTTTGGAGTTATTCCCTGCATTCTTTCAAGGGTATAGGACAGTCGTTTCTATTTTATAGATAAGGAAAGTAATTGAAGGTCATAAAGTCAAGATATTTAGCCAACCCATAGAGTGATAATTTCACATATTCCACAGTGTTGTGGCTTAAGGTTATTCAGATTACTGACTTGTGCATGTAGTAGTATGATCTTTAGTCACTTGAAGAAATTGCTGGACCTACTGCCTTAGAAAATTGTAAAGCAGTGTGAGAAAATTAACTCATGGATCATAAACTAGCTATTATATTAATTTATTGTTCTCATGGAAAATGGTGAGCATCTTTCTATATATTTGGGGGTGCTATATATTTTGAGATTCCATCAGCACTGCTACCAACACACACGCACACACACACACACACACACACACATCTCTACCAATAATTAGCATGGCTAGGAGATGCACAGATAGTGTGGGCTGGGAACAAGAAGTTCTGGTCCTAGTTTTAACAATGTCGTTTATTCACTGTATGATCTTGGGAAATCACTTGACTTCTTTCAGCCCATTTTTTTCCTTTTTAAAAGAAGGGGCTTCATTATATTAGGTTGTTTTTTTCAAACTGTGGATCACAACCTAGTAGTGAGTTATGAATCTAAGGAAGATCTCTACCAGCATTTCTTAAAAATATAATAACAGTAAAATAGAAATTGTCAGAGTGTTTCTTATATAGTAGAGGTACGTGTTGGTATATGAAATGTGTATAATAAATACGAATGTGTATAATGGAGTGTAACGTAAAATGTATTTTTAGTGTAGTGAAAAGTTTGAGAAACACTGGTATAGATGGTCTCTCACATCTTTTCCAGCTCTAATATTCTTTGAATCTGTAAGTTTTCATATACACACATGATTTAATTATTTAAAAAGATATTCATACTATACCAAGGGAAAAAAATCTCATTTTTATAAAAGCAACATATATATATATATATGTGTATGTGTTATACATATGTTCTAAAATATGCTTATTTACATATAAAACAAAAAAAAACTGTAAAGTTAATACCAAGATTAACTCTGGATGATTTAAAAAATATTGTTAGTGTTTGCCTTTACATTAGGTAATGTTCGTGTATTATTTTTATTTTTTTAAATGTATTTTTTTTAAAAGATTTTCATGTTTTAAAAGGAATCCCCAGTTAGTGAGCTTTTCATTTGGGTATCCAAGTGGAGAGAAGTAACGTGGGTGGTCTAAGAAGGACCCTCTTGCAGTTGGGGGATAGACAGACCAGCTCATCCTGCCAGCCCGTCTGACCTAGGGTCAGCCCTCAGGCAGATTCTACTTTGACAATTGTCTCTCCCACCTCTGCAGGCAAAGGTTCTCTGAATTCCCCCGGGGTTCAGCAGCAAATGGTGATGTGGTAAACTGAGGTGGCAGTTGGCTTTATTTATCTGCCACTACAAACAAACGTAGAAACACCAAGTAATTTCTAAAGGAAGGGTTCTACAGTACAGAATAGCACCTGGTTATCAGACAGAGACCACGAGGTACCCTCTCGTCAGCATTATCTCTGGAGTCTGTTCTGACATCAGATGAGTAAAGCTTCCTGACTCTGAAGCAAAGGGAGGTCTGTCTTAAGGTACACAGAGCTGAGACTGGCTAACTTTTCACTGAAATGTTCTATGGTCCTATGATATATTTAATTCCAGGCAAGAAAGAAATAAGGAGCTGTAATACAGAGAAATTTCCCATGCCTCAGTTACCTAAAGCACTCAGCATAATGCTCAGTGCAGCTCAGTGCTTCTGAGCCCTCTACCCTGGCTCTGGCCAGGAAGAGGCCACCTTACTAGTCTGTTCCCATCAGTATCAATGGCATCTCATCCGCTTCTCTTTCATGAAAGTATCTTAGCTGTGGTTTGCTAAAAAGCATCCCGATAAGTGTAAAGAAGTGACTGCCAGCCCTGTTTGAATGTGTCAGAAACTTCTCAGTGTGGGAGACTAGAACAAGTTTTCCAAAAAGCTATTTCCAACTTAGCAGAACTACATACAAACCATCTTCTCTCACTACTCAAGTGTGAATTCCCAGAGTCTCCTAAATGTAATTGGATACTAATCCAACTTCCAAACTATTATTTGGGACTGGAAGAATGTCAAGGCATTAGGGCACAAGGCCATGATGCTTTCCCACCCTGCCATTTCTACAAAGCACCATTTCTGTTTTATTTTGTTTTTATTTATTAACCCATCTTTCCCCCTACCACTTTGCTACTTAATTTGTAACGCATTGACCTAATGAAATAAATGCCCATTTCATTGAACCTATTATGCTTTATTCATCAGACATGTGCTTGCAAAATGACCCCCCAAATTGGTAGCTGTGCTTGAAATTTTTGCATTGAAACTATCTTGGGAAATTTCTAATTCTGTATTTCTCCCACTTCTTCTTGGTATGAAGCATCTCAGATTGTTTTGCACATAGAGACTTTGCCATTGCATTGCTTTGTAATGTCACAGAAAACTATGGCGAAGCCATGTGTGGATGCAGAATTCATTGTTTGAATTCTCAAGCCAAAAAGAAAATGAGAAACTCTTATTTGATGGAAGATTCCTATGTGTAGAAATTTAACTAATTATGTTCTTTAATTTGTTCTTCCCCCCCCCAAAAGATATTTGGTAAATGATGCCCAAAGACTGAGCCCTGAGCCTGTTGTTGCTCTGGTGGGTTAGAAAGAGCAAGTAAAGGGCTAAGGACAAATGGACCCAGAAATGTAGGGTTTTCTGTTATTTTTTATCAATTTGATTAAAGGCCTTCAATATCATGAAATATAAAAAATAACTTTGGCAAAACAAAAATTATTATGAAAGACAGGCAAGCATAACAGAAACACTACTCTACTTGTTTTTAAACGATGTGACTGGGCTTAGAATTCCAGTTCTACCATTTTATCTGTTTGATCTTGTTCGTATCAATTACCTTCTTATCTGCAAAATGGGGGGAATTCATTAGTAAGAACATTAAAGCTGAAAAGATTAATTACTTCTATAATATCTTTATTTTGAATTTTCTTTACCAGGAACTGAAAGGATTAGAGATTACAGAAACTACATACAGGCATGCCTCAATTTATTGTGCTTTGCTTTATTGAGCCTCACAGATACTGTGTTTTTTATAAATTGAAGGTTTGTGGTAACCCTGTGTTGAGCAGGTCTGTCGGCGCCATTTTTCCAACAGTGTGTGCTCACTTCCTGTCTCTAACTCACATTTTGGTAATTCTTGCAATATTTCAAACTTTGTTATTATTATCATATCTGTTAATGGTGATCTGTAGTCAATGATCTTTGCTGTTACTATTGTAATGGTTTTGGGGCGCCATGAACCACGTTCAGAAGATGGAAAATTTAATTGGTAAATGTTGTGTGTGTTCTGACTGCTCCGCAGACTATCTGCTCTCCCATCTCTCTCCCTCTCCCCAGGCCTCCCTATTACCCAAGATCCAACGATATTTTTTTTGTTTTGTTTTGTTTTGAGACAGAGTCTTACTCTGTTGCCTGGGCTAGAGTGAGTTCCGTGGTGTCAGCCTACCAAACTCCTGGGCTCAAGCAATCCTTCTGCCTCAGCATCCCAAGTAGCTGGGACTACAGGCATGCGCCACCATGCCCGGCTAATTTTTTACATATATTTTTAGTTGGCCAATTAATTTCTTTCTATTTTTAGTAGAGACAGGGTCTCGCTCTTGCTCAGACTGGTTTCGAACTCCTGACTTGAGCAATCCTCTTGCCTTGGCCTCCCAGAGTGCTAGGATTACAGGTGTGAGCCACTGTGCCCAGCCAAGATCAAACAATATTGAAATTAGGCCAATTAATAACCCTACAATGGCTTCTAAGTGTTCAAGTGAAAGGAAGAGTCACATATCTCTCACTTTAAATCAAAAACTAGAAATGATTATGTTTAGTGAGGAAGGCATGTTGAAGGCCAAGATGGGCCAAAAGTGAGGCCTCTTGTACCTAACAATTAGCCAAGTTGTGAATGCAAAGGAAAAGTTCTTGAAGGAAATTAAAAGTGCTACTCCAGTGAACACACAAATGATAAGGAAGCAAAATAGCCTTATTTGTGATATGAAGAAAGTTTTAGTGGTCTGACTAGAAGATCAAACCAGCCACAATATTTGCTTAATCAATCCAAAGCCTAATCCAGAGCAAGGCCCTAACTCTCTTCAATTCTGTGAAGGCTGAGAGAGATGATGAAGAAAAAAAGTTTGAAGCTGGCAGAAGTTGATTCATGAGGTTTAAGGAAAGAAGCTGTCTCCATAATATACAAGTGCAAGGTGAAACAGCAAGCACTAATATATAAGCCACAGTTATCCAGAAGATCTAGCTAAGATAATTGATGAAGGTGGCTACATTAAACAACAGATTTTCAATGTAGATAAAATAGCCTTATATTGGAAGAAAATGCCATCTAGGACTTCTATAGCTAGAGAAGAGAAGTCAATGCCTGGCTTCAAAGCTTCAAAGAAGAGACGGACTCTCTTGTTAGGGACTAACAAGCTGATGACTTTAAGTTGAAGCCAGTGCTCATTTACCATTCTGAAAATCCTAGGGCCCTTAAGAATTTTGCTAAATCTGAGGCTTCCTCTTGGACTTGAAATGTAGTTTTATTCCAATGTGGTCTGAGAAGATACATGGTCTGATTTTCATGTTTTAAAATTTGCTGAGACTTAGTTTGTGACCTAATGTTGAATAAGATGTGGTCTATCCTAGAAAATGTTCCAAGTGCTGATGAGAAGAATACATATTCTGCAGTTTTGGGGTAGAGTGTTCTGTAAATGTCTGTTATAAATGTCTTTGTTCTATAGTCCCATTTAAGCCCAGTGTTTATTGATTTTTCTGCCTCAATGATCTGTCTAGTTCTGTCCATGGAGTGTTGAAGTCCCCCACTATTATTATGTTGCTGTTTATTTCTTTTCTTAGTTCTATTAGTATTTGTTTTATGACAAATAAGGGCAGAGGGAGGGAGGGGGTGAGGGATCAAAAATTACCTATCCAGTACAATGTACACTATTTGGTGATGGGTACACTAAAAGCCCCAGTGTCACCACTGTACAATTTATCCATGTAACAAAAAGCCACTTGTACCCTCTAAATCTATTTAAATAAATAAATAAGAATTATGCTAAATCTACTCTGCCTCTGCTCTAGAAATGGAACAACAAAGCCTGGATGACATTACATCTATTTATAGCATGGTTTACTGACTATTTTAAGATTACTGTTGAGACCTAGTGCTCAGAAAAAAAGACTCCTTTGAAAATATTATGCTCATTGACAGTGCATCACCTGGTCACCCAAGAGATCTGATGGTGATGTACAAGAAGATTAATGTTTTCATGCTGGCAACACAACATCCATTCTGCAGCCCAAGGAATAATTTTGACTTTCAAGTCTTATTCAAGAAATACATTTTGTAAGGTTATAGCTGCTATGGATAATTATTCCTCTGATGAATTGAGGCAAAGTAAGTTCAACATTCTAGATGCCATTCAGAACATTCATGATTCAGGAGATCAAAATACCAACATTAACAGAAGTTTGGAATAAGTTGATTCTAATCCTTGTGGATGACTTTGAGGGGTTCAAGTCTTCAGGAGGGGAAGTAACTGCAGGTGTGGTGGAAACAGCAAGAGAACTAGAATTAGAAGTGGGCCTGAAGATGTGACTGAATTGCTGCAATTCATGAGGATACTTCAACAAATGAGTTGCTTGTTATGGATGAGCAACAAAAGTGGTTTTTTGAGGTGGAATCTACTCCTGGTGAAGATGCTGTGAACACTGTTGAAATAACAAAAAAGGATTTAGAATATTACATAAATTTAGTTTACAAAGCAGTAGCAAGATTTGATAGGATTGACTACAGTTTTGATAGAAGTTCTCCTGTGGGTAAAATGCTGTCAAACAGCGTTACATACTTCAGAGAAATCTTTTATGATAGGAAGAGTCAATCAATTCAGAAAACTTCACTGCTTTCTTATATTAAGAAATTGCCACAGCCAGCCCAACCTTCAGCAACCACCACCCTGATCAGTCAGCAGCCGTCACCATCAAGGTAAGACCAGGAAAAGATCACAACTTGCTGAAGGCTTAGATGATGGTTAGCATTTTTTAGCAATGAAGTATTTTTAAATTGAGGCATGGACATTGTTTTTTATACATAATGCTATTGCACACTTAATAGAGTACAGTATAGTATAAATGTAACTTTTATATGTACTAGGAAACCAAAAAGGTCTTATGACTTGCTTTGTTGTGATGTGTGTTTTATTGCGGTAATCTAGAACCAAATCCACAATATCTCCAAGGTATACCTGTATGTAACTATCTACTTTGATAAAAGTAGGTAACTCAGCACTGACAATGCCTGGAAATTAATCTTAACTTGCTAATGTGTGCTATTTTCCTATGTGAGAATAGCTAAAATAATTTTAACTTTCTGTACATGTTCATAACTCAGCTATGATTTCAACTCTGTTCCAAACTTGTGTGATATTTGGCAAGATATTTTATATCCCTAGGCCTGTATCCTATGAGGAAATGAATAAAACTGTGTTATAATGACCTCTAAGATTTCTTCCATTCTTTACTCTACTGTTCATCTATAAATTTTGCCTAAGCCTGAACCTTCCAGTTCTTTAATTCTCACCTCACTGCCCCTGTACATTGTCAGAGCATCAATTTTTACATAAATGCAATGGCCTCTTCAGATACCAGGGCCTCATGGCAAAGTGTTCAGTGTAGTTTAACTTGTGTGAAACTCAGTTACTCAAATTTAATGCTGTTTCATTTATTCAGTAGTGGATTCTTTCATATGCCTTTTGGTTAAATGGTGAATCAGAAAAAGTTGGGTTATAAGACATTTTTAAGTCCTCCCTTTGAACAATCACATTTATATGTGGTAATGTCTCAGGGATTTGTAATAAGTTCCTATTAGTTGAATCATAGAATCATAAAAATATTAGTTGATTCTTAGAAGTCATTTACTCCTAGTTCATTCAGCATCCCTCACTGGTGAACATCTCTCTGGGGAGGGAGGGAAAAATCCACATCTTCCAAACAGAATCTATTCCCTTAATAGATGAATATAATTGCTAGAAAGTTCTTTTTTACATTGTGCAAAATTCTTCCACCATGTAATTTCCTCCTATTATTGTTATTACATTATAGAGCAACACAGAATAATACCCATACTTCTTATATATTATAGCCTTCAAGCTGGGGATCAGTATTATGATTGCCATTCTGTTATCTTTAGCTCTGAAGTGTTTTGTTTTATTTTGTTTTATGCCTCTATGTGTTAACCACACATCCCATCCAGGAAAGTCCCAGTTTATGACTATTTCCCAGTAATAGGCATTAATGGCACCACCTTTCATTCTCAAAAATTTCCTGATTGGGCAATAAATGATATCATCATTTTTTGTTCTGCAGATATCTAAATTTTAAAGGTACTCTATGATAAAAGAGCAAAAATGTTTAGGAAACATTTGTATGCACCACAACCTTTCTTATGTACTCACAAAGCACATTAGAGAGAATTTTTACAAGAAGGAAATCTGCTTTGCTTTGGTGATCCTATTGTTTCCAAAACTTATATAATCATGGAAATACCAATTGTTCTAAGAACAACAGCTTTTAGAAAAAATAGCTCAGGAGAATTTTAATTTTTGTTCCAATCATTATTATTTTTTAAATTATTAGACACATTACCTTGAATATTAACCACACTGGCTCTGTCTTTTTCTATCTGTAAAGTGGGGGAGTTAGAGTGGGTTTGGGGACTCAACAAGCAGGACAAACCTTGGCAATCATCTTAGAAGAAGTGCCCTCATCTTATTTCTTCAGTGTTGGTAACTCATGGTGACTCAGAGGCAGCAGAACATTAATGAATGACATCACTGCAGTCTGGGAGGACTGACCAGCAATTGTGTGGATGGCAGTGGGAAGAGTCTACAGCTGGAAACTAGTTAGGGGATTTGATGAAAACTGAAGGGCAATCACCAGAGTATAATGCCGGAGACAGATCTCCATGGAAACTGTGTTGTGATGACTCCACGTAGCACCGATTTGATCAGTACTCCTACTTACAGCAACACGTCTTCCCAGGAAACAAGGTGTGCCATCTACCAGTTGTCTCTTGCACAGGAGAACTACTGATTTATTATCTTGTACTCCAAGAAGAGCTGCATTAATCAGAACACAAAAATGGAGGACTTCCTCTAGAATACCAAATAAGATTTAAAATCAATTTCTTTTAAACTCCACTAATTTAATTTTATTTGTCAATTGGGTAATGCAGTATCATTTATAATTAAAGGAAAGACCAACACAATTACTGTTCAATGTGCATCACCACTTTAAGACATAGACAGCCATTGAGAGTCAATTTTAAAATGATCTGCTGAAGATTACATTTTTAATTCTCTTTCAACTGCACTAATATAAATCACTTTGGCAATACATATCTTGGATTTGCATAATGACATGGCATGACAAGATCAGTTATCATTTTTAACTACTGAGTTTTCTGGCATGATGCTTGTCATCACATCTGTGTGTACACCCTTTCCAAAGCCATGGTGACATCAGATGCATTCATTTTCAAAACTAAAGAAAGAAACACCTTCCTGGGCCATGTAGTAATTTTTTTTTTTTACACTTAGCAAAAATTCCAGCCCACTATAAATAATTAAACAATATTCTGAGGTTTAAAAAGACCGTTATATAAAGATGTTTTAAAGAGAGCATTTTCTGTAAAATTGGCACGTAAGCTTTTGCTTATACAGTTGGCTTGTACATACTGCCCTCTGTCTACAAAATTCAAGCAAAATAATTTTCTGCCATAAGTTGTCTAGTAATAAGAACAGGCTGTTATAAATATGTATGTTCTGTCACTTACTGGACTTTTCTTTCTAGGGTAACAGAGACAGTTTTTAATCTAAGAATAAGTTGTGTTTCTAAAGATCACTCATGACTAGGGTTTTTTAGAACTTGGAATGTATTCTGTTATAAAAGCTGAGTTATATAAATAGTAATCAGGTTTTCGGCAATTTTATCACTTTCTTTCCTAGGCTGTGTGTTTGGTCATGAGAAGGGTGAGGAGGGGAGACCATTAAAATAGTGAAATTAGAATAATCAGGACAAGCCTCAGTTTCCTGTCCTGAGAGTTGGGGACCATGGAGTTTATAAGAGTATCAAAAAATTAAAGTGTTTCAAAAGGTGAAAGTTAAATGTCCCATCTGCCACCTCCTTTCCCTCCCCTTTTCTCCCACCCATAAGTGCCCCTCACCTGTGGTCTTTCCTGGTCGCACCCATCACTACCTGGTCATGAAGAGTGAGGGAGGTATGTCGAGCAACTAGATTTTAATTCATACTGTCTGGGGCCCCAATGTCTGTGTCCTTAACCTGTGTCTCCACTTTGAGGAACATCTTATTAAAAGATAATAAACCTAAAATAGCAGTTTTCAACCTAGTTGATTATCAGAGTCCCTCAAAGAACATTTATCAGGCAGATTCCCAGGGCTTCCCTCCTGGAGGTCTTGACTTCCCAGGTCTGTGGTGGGCCTGGATGTTTGTCCGTCTCCGGAGCCTCCAATAAATGGTCAGGATGCCAAGAACCCAACGGCTGCATATCTTTCCTCCTAATTAACAATCCTATTTCCTCAAATCAGTTAAACTTGACTAAGGAAAAATGCAAATTTAATGTATTCATATAAGCTAGGAGTAAAAATAACAAATGTGTTTGATTTCTTTTTTTTTATGCTTCTCAAAGTAGTTTCATTTTATCACATTAGACCTCCCCCACAAAAGAAAGGGAGGGTGTATTATAATCTTTTAGGTAAGGAAAATGACCTCAAAAAATGAAGGATACTCCATTTCTCATAAGAGAATATCTGTTAGCCTAAATATATCAGCAACAGCAAATCCTGCATAGCAGAAATGGGTAAAAATAAATCTCCAAAGCATCATCAATGAGAGGAATTATAGAGAGGCGAGTGAAATATTCGTGCTGGGTGAGCAATGCTTCTTTTGGTCAAAGGAGTGTCCAGAGACCAGCTGGCCTGACTGAATGTTCCTCTGAGGGAAAACTCTCTTAAATTATTCCAAATAATCACCGTTTCTTCCCTTCTTGAACGTCTACATCCAAAATGTCTCTGTCAAAGCTCCCACTGCTGAATCAATGAGCACAGGAGAAAAGGAGGAAGAAGGGGATGAGGGAGGCCACAGCAAATCCTGTATCTGAATTAAGGTGTTTGTAGCTCTGCCTATGTTCCCGCTTATGTTTTCATTGTTTCTGGCATAGGACCGGTTTTAAGCATAGGTGAAATGGACAACCACTCATGTATTCAACCCATATTTGCTGGCTGTCTTCCTCATGCCAGATACTCATTTTGGGAGCAACAAAAAAGAAAAGAAGTATGCCTGCCCACAAGGTGTTTAATCTAGAAGAGAGACAGACACACAAACACACACAAACCAAGCTACGATTAGAAAGTTACCGTGGTGGAATTATGCTTACGCTCAGATCTGATGGGTAAAATAGGACTTTGTCAGTCCAGTAAGTGAGGAGACTTGCTTATCCTGACAAGGTTCTAGGGACAGGGGCAGCATGCTCCCTGTCTATGGAGGAGCAAGGCCATGTAACAAGTTCCAGAAAGTACTGGTAGGGTAGCACATACTGTCTGAGGGGTCAGGGCCAAATATGGAGTTAACTTTTCAGATCATGAAAGGCCTCCTGTACCTTATTTATATTTTTATGGCCTTGGCCATAGAAAACAGATGAAGACTGTTCAGCTGGGAAGTTAGAAGGATCACCAGCTGTAGCTGAGGATGGAAGAGAAAAGGCAGACTTGAAAACCTGCACTAGCGCAGTGGAAGTGGGCATAGGAAGGAGGAGGGAGTTACAAGAGACAATTATGGTGGGCAATTTATATGACCTTGATGTGATTGATATATGGATGGCTGGAGTGGATGGATTGGACGGTTGCATGGTTGGATGGATGGATGGATGGATGGGTGAGCTGGGTTAGATGGATTGGATGGATGGATGGATTGGATTGGGTGGATGCTGAGGGATGAATCAAAGCTTTCTCCCCATTTTCTGGCTTGACCACATGGAAGATTGGAACACTATTCATCAAGTATAGAGAGGGATAACACTTTTGAAGAAATCATCATAATAAATGCTCATCAAATAAGACAATGACTTGCAATTTTCTTATAGTATACCGAAGTAGGTAACGTTCTTTGTAAACTGTGCGGGGAAAAATGCAGTGATTATTTAATAATTATCTTTTGATAGTTCAAAAACTATGAAAAAGTAATATTTTATGCTGATCTCCTTTGAAGAAGACTATTTAGTATAATTACAGACAAATTGAAATTTTATGATGTATTTATTTTAGATAGATTCTGACACAAACTTTCATAGTGAAAGAATAGAAAGTGAAAGATTTAGAGGACACTTCTGGCAATCAAATTAATAATTAAGCCAGTTTATAATGTCACGGGTCTTTTGTGTATTTCCATTAATTCTTATAGTCTCTTCTGTTTCAAAATGTTAAATTATCATTTTCAGTGAAATATAATGTGAATAGAAAATTTTACTTCAAATATTTTACATCCTGAATACAACAAATCCTTAAGTTATGAATTGGATTCTAATTTTATTTTCTTAAAAAAATTCTCATTAGGTGTAAATCAGACCAAAGTGAACTGATGGGGGCATTTAGAACGTGAAACAAAGATAATCTTTCACATTGGTTTAGCATACCACGTCTTGTACTTAAAAATTACAACCAAAGACATCTGGTGGGAAATTTTAAAATAATTAAGAGAATTCTAGGTCTTGTCAAAATAGTCCTGTAGTGTGGGGAATTTGACTGCGTTGGGTCACTGAATGAGCAATAGGGTGAATTTAAATGAATTTGTTTTACCTTTGCCTATCTTAACTAAGGAAATTCCCAACTTTTTCAATCAGAGAGCTTTTAAAATAATTTCCTGTTTACAATTTTGTAAATGTTTCCTGACCATCCACTGCCCACTGGCTGTGTGCTGGGTACCAGGATGCCGAGGTGAAACAGCCACGTTTCTATGGACAGAGCCCCTAGACCAGTAAGGGAAGCAGATGTGTAGGCCAATAAATTACATAACCACATGGTAAGTTCATCATCGATGGAAATGGGTACAAGGTAAACAGAGTCAGAGGAAGAAGGAATTAACTGTAGAGAGGGAGGGAATTGTCAGTAAAGGATCTTAGCAGAGGTAGCATTGGAGTTGAATTGTGCAGGGTGAATCAAGAGGTGACAGCCAGCAGAGGGTGTTTCAGACAAGCAGCGCAGCTTGGGCAGTGGCAGTGACAGGTTAGGGAGACAAACGTGCTGACTTCTGGTCCCTGTTGCTGCACATTCTGGTCCTACTGTTCTACGGGGGAACTCAGGGATCTGTGTTTTTGACAAGCACCCCAGGTGACTCTGAGGGCTTAGTCTAGCTTAGTGCAGGCATTCTTAAATTTTGAATTCCTCAAGTAGAGGTTGTTTTACTTATCACTATGCTACCCCCAATACCTTGCACACTAGCTGGTACATGGTAGATGGTCAATGGAGAATGAGGAATGAGATTCCTGGCTAGGAATTTGAATCCTAAGAGATAATTCCTGTTCTATTTCTTAGGTACCTTCTGCTTTGGCTATGAGTAGATGAACTGACTGTCACCCAGCCTACTCTGAGAAAGTAGAAGGATCTACTGTCAAAAAGACACAAATTAAGAAAGGACATTTTTGGTGGCAGGGTACTGGGTTATTTAAGCAGAAGAAAAGTAGGCTGCTGGTCTATTTTCTATCTTTTCAGGCTGAAAAGCTTATAATAAAGATAAGAGAAGTGGTCTATGAAAGTAATTTGAATTTTTTCAAAATGCAGTGTTCATTCATCATGCTTTAGACACCATTTGTTCTGGACTTAATAACCTGCTGATACAGTCCTAGGAACGTAGACGTGAAAAAGACGTAGCCTTTGCCCTCAGTGAGTCATCACCTAGAGGTGAAGACAAACAGACAAAACCCCTTACTCTACATGGTGATAAGTGCTAGGACTTCAGAATAAGTGCTGAGCTCTGGGCCAACCACCTTCCATGTTATTGTCTCATTTAATCCTAACAGCTTTATAAGACAAGTTTTACAGATGATGAAACTGTGGTTTAGGAAGAAAGCAATTCGCCCGAGATCATGTAGTAGCAAGGGATAAATCTGCACTTTGACCTCAAGTCTGTAAAATTCCAGTCGAAAACACAAATAATGCCTCAAACACAAATAATTACTGCATTTCATCAGTTCACTCTCCTTTTGTTTATGTTTGGCTTCATTTGTTCATGCCCAAATAATTATGAAATAGAAATGAGTTATATGTATATAAGATGCACTAATGTCTTAAATTCCCTCAAAATTGAGTTCAAAATTGAAAGCTATCCCCAGGGGAAGCAGAATACATGCGTCGTGGCAACATGCTATCTAACTACACAAGTCATTTAACATCCCTATGTACAGCATCCTAACTTGTTTCATGCTGAAAATAAAGATTTTGCCATTTTTCCAATTCCTATGAGATCTTAAGAATATTAGTAGGTTTCATCCATAAATTATACCCCTTTTTTGGCCAAAAGTATCATACTTGCATAATGATTTTATTAATATAAAATATTTTTCAGTGGTAAACACTAAACCAAACTTAAAATATGAAAGTATAAATTGTTATGAGAAATCAAACTGCTTGGAAACAGCACATTTCATTGCATGATAAGCAAGAGATGTATAGGATTATGTAAATTTAAAGGTTTGAAATCACCTGTATTTAAAAAAAAAACTTGTCATTTTCTTAAAAACTTGTTACTAATAGAAAAAGTAAACCATAATTCTTAGATAGCTAAATTCAGTTGATTTTTCACAGATGTGGTAATTTTGTATGAATATTTATTTTTAAAAAGTGGTATGAGTCCTAAACCATTTGAGATTGTTTCTGTGCATACTAACGAAATGATCCATATTTGAGTTATCCGTTTAGGATCTATGACTCAGAGTGTTCATACAGCTTGGCAAATAACTGTGTGGGTGAGCTCAAACTCAGTCTAGTACAGTTTTATTAGTCATTCTTTCTCATGTATAACTCATGTGGCAGACCCAAACAGGCCAATTCTGAGTTCCAAAAGAATATTGTAGGTAGTTAGGCTTGTTGTTTATTCATTCCTTGAGCACTCATGCCCTTAGATTTACAGTTTTTAGTTTATAAGACATACAAATTTACCAAGGTTACAATGTATTCGTGTGCACTCAATTATTCTACTAAGAAAAATCTCAAAGTCGAATATAAATATGTATTACACCTATCATATTTTAGGCTTTTTAGTATCTAAGAGCACAGTGAATTTTGTTTTATTGATAAATGTCAAGGCTTGGGCAAAATTTAATTTTCTTAATGTCAAAACCTTTTGTTAATCTATAGTGAGATAAAATTTACCACGCCCAGAAAACTTGCTTGATGATTTAATTATGCACATAAATTTCTAGAAATCTCTAAATTTTTATAAACATTTACAAAATTATATTTCTCAGACATGTATTTACTAATAAACAGCTGAGATGCATCAATTTTGAATTCATTTTTAGGAAGTTTGTTTTTCCTTTTTAAATGGATGCTTTTAGGAATACCCTTTATTAAAATGCTGTAGTCTCATTTTGCTATTAAATATATTTTTAACCAAACATTTTGAAAAGACTTTTTTCTAAAAGCAGGAGTTTAAGCAGGCAAGCTCTAAACCAGGTTATCCATCTGAGCTCTAAAGCAATACGAAGAGCTGTTTCTATATTGCTCTAGTAATTTGTATCATCATATCTGAAGAATGAAGGAAACTATATCCTCCAGGAAGTCTCAACAGATTGCTTGAAGACAAATCTACCGTATCTGAGCCAAACACACCATATTATCTAGTATTTTTAGAAAATGCTGTGTTTTGTACTACTATCATATACTATACAAAGTGATCCAGAAAGACAGAAACCTGTGGAAGATTCTTCTATAAATGCACTTTAGAGATACTCAGACTCATTCATATAGTGCATCTCTTCCCCTTCAGGAGGCCTTAGGCTGGACTGCAATTTGTGGTTTTATTTTTTAAAGAATTGCATGAATATTTTAAATGCAATTTAGTATACTATGTTATTGATCTTGCATTATTTATGTTAAGACTCTCTTAAATCATAAAGGCCTTGCAAAGTGCTTGATGGGGGGAGTTGAATTTCTTCTTTGCATGTAGAATCATTAACTCAGGGGTTATAGCAACAGTAAATTCTCAAGGAAAGTGCATCGGTTTCCCTGCATTTTGTTTACAGATGTGGGAAAGTTAACATAAAGGCTTGAAACAAAGCAATCATGTTTGGAAATACCACATTCAAATATTTGAACAAATAAATATTAACTTATCTTGAGAATAAGACGTATTTGCAAGAAATGGAAGATGCGTGAGTGACCTGCTTGTTGCCAATGAAAAGGATAACTGTAGAGTCCTTCTCAGTTGAAAATGTCTTGGATAATGAAGCTTCACTTACTTTTTAAAGAGACTGTTTATTATTGTAAGAGTTCCCACAGCTAGTTAGTTTATAATCTCCCAAAGGGCAGGGTGCATCTTGTTTATTTTATTGAACTATTTCTCTTCTCTCTTAAGACATAATTCTACCCTCTTCTACTTTTAAAAACACTCTAGAGAGATGGAACATAAATCCTCACTCCTTAAGTGTCGGCTACACAAAGTGACTTCCTTCCAACGAGTACAGTATAAAAAGGGAAAGAAAGAGTAATTTTACAGCAAAGGAACCTGACAATTACTACCCCAGCAGGTTATCGCCAGCAGTGAGAAGTCAGGTCTACAGCATGCATCCTCGACAGGACGTGATGAGAATGGCACTTTACCCTTTTGGTCTCCTTCCCAGTAACGTGTAATCCCAGTCTAATCGTGAGAAAAACATGAGACAAATCCCAGTTGAGGGACATTCTATAAGATACCTAACCAGTCCTTCTCATAACTGTCAGGTTCATCAAAACCAAGGAAAGTCTGAGAAATTGTCACAGTCAAGAGGAGCTTAGGGAGACATGACAACTCTATGTAGTGTGTTACCCTGAGTGGGATTCTGGGACAGAAAAGGGATTCTAGTATAAACTAAGGAAATGTGAATAAAATATGGACTTCAGTTAACAATAATGTATTAATATTCATTAATTGTGGCAAATGTACCATACAAATGTAAGATATTAATAAAAGGGAAAACTGGGTGTAGAGTGTATCGGAACTCTCTGTACTGTTTCTATTATTTTTTAATAAATATGAAGCTATCCTAAAAATAAAAATTTTACGCAAAAATATTCTAAAAAGTTGTATGCATGAAATATTTGCATTATAAGCATTATATATTCAGAGAAATTATTTTTGTATAGGATCTATTTGATTTTCTCTCGCTTTTAGAAAGACACGACAAGTCCTAGCTGTTTACAATTAGTATTCTGTGATGCGACCAGCATCATCTTTAGAGTGTGATGTTGTTGTTTCTGAGCCTGGATTATCTAAATTTATATTTCCAGACGAAGATGTAAAATCTTAGGGATCAACTCTACTTGTAATGGGATCTCAGGTATTAGCCCTTCTGTTGTACATAAAGAAATGGGGTTATGTGCACATTATACGGCAGGATATTTTTACTGAAATGCAATGTGTAAACAGCACGTCTGGATAGCCATTAGCTGTCATTCACTTCCATGTTCATTCAGCTGGCATCTGTGAAGCATCTGTTCCACGCTACACATTGGCCTAGATGCTGAGGATAAAAGGATGGCACGAATGCCTGGCTAAAAGGGCTCACCTCGTGGTCGGGGGCAAAATAAACAGTTATACAAAGCTGTCTGGAAGATAGGCTATGAGGAGCTCTAAACTACAGACTCAATGCTTCTTATTTCTTGTCAGCTCATTTATTGATTCAACAAATATTTGTGGAATAACTTACTATATAACTTGGTATTTATCAGTGAACAACACAGACCAATACAGTCTCTGAAAATTACAAAATGCATCCTTATCTTGAGCTGAAATATGAATCCCTATAGCTCCCATTAGAAAAAAAGATTTTTTTTAACATAAAAGTTTTTCTCATATTTGAGGGTAGCTGTTGTGACTCTAAATCCTGTCTGGCCTCTAATCCCAGCAAACACTGTTTCCTGGTGACACTTTCCCAGTCCCTCCCAATATTCTCAGCATATTCAGATTCAAGTCCCTGTCCTGTTTCGGATGGCAGTGTAGTGAGAAAGGTGCTGCCCTCACAGTCAGGAAGAACAGGGCTCGAATCCTGGGTCTGCCACGCAGTAGCTATGATCTTTCCTACATCATTTAACCACACTGAGCTTCAGTTTTTTCCTCTATAAAATGACAGTGATATTTTTCCTTATACGATTATTGTAAAGATTAGGGATAATTACTATAAAATGACTAGTAAAGGGCTGGGTACATAGTAGATGTTCGAAAAATAGCAGCTAACTATAAACTAACCGATCCCCTTGTACTAAATGTTCTATTAAACCGAGTCTCTCTCCTCCTGCACTTGTGCTGGTGAACTTTTGGACCTCAGTGAGTACTCTCAATTACTCCTTTTAGTTTCCCTCTTTTTTATTATGTTCACAATCCCTTATTGGAAATCTTTAGGGCAGATGTGTATCTTGCACTGTCAGCCTTTAGAAGGTGACACAGTGCCCCCCCACCTGTATTATCTGTATGTTATGTAACATGCTCCCCCCAAAAGATCCAAGAACAGCTCCCTGTAATCAAACAATTAGTATTAATTCAGTGAAGCATATAATATTGATATTCACACCAAGTGGGACAAATAAAGACTTGCACAACCTCTTGTCCACTCAGGTCAGGTTTTGCCCCCAGAAGGATTAAAAATAACTGCAGTTTTCGGTGCTTTTGATGTGGAAACTATGAATAAGGGATTATCTTTAGTCAATCCATTGTGCCACCCTGTTAAGATCATTTCGGATCCTGAATCTGTTAACCAGAGTGTTCTGTAATGAGTGTAAATGAGTGTTCTGAATCTGTAAATGAGTGTTCCCTTCTTATAAATATACTTCTAAAGTCTTCTTTCAAGTTACCGATAAAAAACACACTGAGCAGAAACGTTTTTCTTCTTACAGGTCTCTGACCAGATGCTGAGATGTTCCGTGTTTCATTCATTTTAGAAAGTTATTTGTCCTTGACTATGATTACCAACCACCTGGATAAGCACTAAAATATGTTTCAAAATACTTAGAGTTTTTCCTTTTCTGTGCTGTATGGTAAATGCCCTGGGACCTTTTATCTTATTTTTCATTCTATTCTAATTCATGATGGTATACTATCTTTTCTTTCATATTAGTCTTCCTCTGGTTATGAAAATCATGTCATATGGTAACATTTATCAGAGATAATTTATCAGCTATTTTACAAATTATGTTTATTTCATGTATCCATTATCTTGGCAAAAATGAATGACTTCACAAAAAAAGTATTATTTTTAGCCAGTAGAGGGAGTCAACCACAACTAAATGTAGTTTAGGATGTGCGAAGAAAAAGTAAATATAAACTTTAATTTGTGGATTTTAAAACATATAAGCATGTAATTTTTAAGTATAGACACATAATCTAAACATAAATATAACCTGACTTCATGTATTTTCATTGTGGACAGACCACAAATGTATTTGTCCTTTTGTTTGCATAACCATAGTCATCTATATTCTTCTGTTCTTCTGCCTGACACACTATTTTAATTTTCTACCCAGTCCTGAACTAAGAAAACAAGAATTACAGATAAAATTTCTTAATGGAACTCAAAAGTAAACTAACAAAACATAATTCTGATATTTTAAACGTTTAGCATCACCTTGAATTAACAGCATTAAAAAACACTCCTTTCATCAGATATCTAAACTTTAAACAAAATTTTAAGGGTCAGATTTTCCTTTCTTGTTTTCTGTTTTAAATTTTTATTACCTTTAATTTGCTACATCTAATTCTTTGGGGAGCTATGTCTAATTCTGTTTATCAATTATTGATATGAAAGAGCATTATGAATGACCTATGACATTCTCCCCACTGTGTGCATATGCTGTGCGTGTCATGTGTCCCAAGAGGCGTGCCAGTTATGTTGGGGGCCTAGGAGATTTTCTGACCCAGTTCACTTTAAATATTCAAAAGATAGTATCAGGAGATTCTGAGAAAATTCCCTTTCAGACTATTAACAGCATTATTAGAATAGGAACCATTATGCAAATACTCCTTTCTTCTATTTCTTTTTAAAATTGTTAATAACCTCTCCCAGGCAAGATAGACCCTTGATTAACATTCAGTACTACACATTATTAGAACAGTCCTTCCTGTCTTATATTTTAAAAAATCCTGCATAGTATACTATTTCAAACGTACTTTCAATGACACCAGTAATTTCTTTTTTATTCTGTAGTATAATAATAATACGTAATGTTGAAACTGATGAAGTGTTGTTTTAGCAAAAATGTGTGGGTTTTCAGTACATAGCGTAATTGGGCATTGAAAGGAATTTTAGGAGTGGTTGAATTATGAGGACATTCACCAGGTTCCAACTTTGTAAAGGAGGACTAAGCAGGAAGGAGGTGGAGGGAGGAGGTTGCCACGATCTTTTCCCCCACTTGCACATGAAACCACCTCTTTGTAAGAGAGGTATCACTTGAAGTGCTAGGAGAGGATAAGGCCATTACTGGTCTCTAAATGGGCCAGCACGAGTTTCCACATCTTTTTGTTTTTTAATCAGTGATTGACTCAGGCAGTAAAATTGCAAGGTCTGTCACTGCTACTCAGAGAAGAAAGATTGTGTTTACAATTTTTAATCAAACTTTAGAGACTGAATGTAAGCAAGATTATATTCACATTGCTTATTTATATGGTATGTTTTAATATAACCTATCAAAATAAGCGTGTAAATCAGCAATAATAATAAATAATTCCTTAGATCTCACAATCTAAGGGCCAATTCTGCAAAGTTCTCAAAGAAGCAGCTACGGCTTAGAAACTATGGCCTAAAGGCCCTAAAATTGGAAGTCTCCAAGAACACGTGGACTTTGGGGACAGAGTGGACGGTGACAGAGCAAACTTAACTTGGACAGCTTTATGCATGGGGAGCCAACTTGCAAGTTGAGAAGTGGTTACCTTTGTTTATATTTTTCCCCTACTAAAAAATTAAAAACAAATTTTAAACAGATGTTCTTATTAGTTTAAAATCCTACATAGTAAATGTTTCGCAATTTAGAGTATTGACTTTTCAGTCAATACTCAGTGGGTAAACTATATGAACAGACGCTTTTTAAAAATAGCTTCTATCGCTGTCCTTTTGAATAGAAAAGTCCTATAAGATCATCACAGAATCTTAGGGGAAAAAGAAAAGTAAAAATGATTGCAGTCGTTCTTCTCAGCAATCATTCATTCATTCATTCATGCATTCATTCAACAAGTGCTCTGTATTAAGGGCTCTATTAGGTGATGGGTATGTAATGAAGACCTCCATGGAGGTTTCTGTCTAGACATTCAGGCAAGAGGAAGACAAACAGTACTAGCAGAATAAGCATAATGAGCTGCATGAAGAGGACTGCAGGATGCTACAGTCCTGTATACCAGGGATAAGAATGTCAAGGTTCAGGGACAGGCTGGGACCTAAATGAAATGGAGGAATTATCTGGAGGAATAATGGGAGAAAGAGATCATCCTTTTAGTTTTAAGTAGGGGGGAAAAGACACTTAAAAGACACGGGTGATTTGCAAAATTCTTGGCTGTATTTCTGAGTATTTCTTTAGGAATGCAATTACTGGGTCGAGGAACAGAAACATTTTTAAGATTCTTGATACCCATCATCAGGGAGCTGTCTGGAAAAATGGTACTCAGTTAACCTCCTACCTGTGGTACACAGGCATTCATATTCTGCCCAGTACTAGGGAACATTGAAGAACTCTAATTTAATAGATGAAAATCATCTCATTGTTCTGTTTTGACATTCTGTTAATATTTGTGTTGCTGAAGAGTTTTTTATATATTCATTGGCTATTTATATTGGTTCTTACTGCCCTGTTTTCTTCACATCTTTTGTCCATTTTTTTTATTTGCATCTTGGTGATCTTTTTATCGATCCTCATGTGTTCTTTATAGACTATTAGACTTTTTCATATTTGTGTTAAATTCTTTACAGTTCTGATTACTTTTCAATTTTTTCACATTGGAATTTTTTTAAATATCAAAATCTGTTAATTTGTTTCTCTGTAATTTATTTCATTGCTTTATACTTTGAAAATTCTTCCCCATCCAAAGATTATATATTTACCTAAATTTTTTTAGATATTTTGTGTTCTCTTTTCTACATGTTATGCTTATTAAATTGGAGTTTATTTTGATGTTTGTGTGATGTATCCAAATTGACTTTTTTGGAGGAGCTAGCCAATTATATTCTCTCGCTCTCTTTGGTATAGATATATCCTTCCTTTGTCACTTACTGCATTCTTCTGTATCTTGGAATCTGCTTTAGGCCTATTTGTTCTCTTTTATTGGTACCGTCTCCTACCTTTGTCTCTTGTTTTTTGAGATATTTATTTGTTTATTTTGAGACCAGGCTGGAGTGCAGTGACACAATCATAGCTCATGCAGCCTCTAACTCCTGGGATCAAGTGATCCTCCTGCCTCAGCCTCCCAAGTAGCTGGGACTATAGGTGTGCACCACCATGCTTGGCTAATTTTTAAATTCTTTGTAGAGAGGTGGTGTCTCGCTATGTTGCTCAGGCTGGTCTTGAACTCCTGGCCTCAAGCAATCCTCCACCTTGGCCTCCCAAAGTGTTAGGCATTTTAAACATTTTTAAATGTACAATTCAGTGGCATTTAGTACATTCACAGTGTTGTGTAACCATCACCACTATCCATTTCCAGAACTTTTTCATCATCAAAAATAGAAATTCTATACATATTAAACAATAATTCCCTATTCTCCTTCCCCCACACACGTGGTTTTTGGTTTTTTTTTTCTTCTAGAGGCTCTACATGTGAGAATACCTGGTTTTAATTACTATAGGTTTGTAATACAGTTTACTGTCTAATAGACATAGCCTCACCCAACCCATGGCTCTCCTTTAAAGTGGATAACTCTTAATTTTACTTGTACGTGGTGTTGTTTTAAATGCCTCTCCTGGTTCAGCTCCTGTCCTGTGCCTAAGTGGCTCCACCCTTCACCAGTCACCACAGCATGAAATTTGGGCATCCTCCTGGACTGTTCTTTCTTCCTCTCATCAGTCCCTTGTCCTGTTGATCCTCTGTCATTCATATTCTTGAGATCTCCACTTTGCTTTCACTGGCCCTGCCCTTTTTCAGGTCCTCCTCACCTACCATGGGGATTATTGCCCCAGCCTCCTAGCAGGTCTTCCTTCCTCTCTTTGCCCTCTCCCATCCATCCTCCACACTGGTGCCACCTAATTGTCTCTTTAATACAAATATTGGCGTGCCACTGCTCTGGCTTAAAATCTTTCTGAAGTTCATGACTTTCAGGATAAGTTCAGAATCTTTGGCAAGGTGTTAGAAATCCACCACTCTTCTTCCACCTCAATTCTACCCTCCCTCCTGCCTGTGCACATGTGTGTACACACACACACACACACACACACACACACACACACACACACACTGCTAGACTGCTAGTAAGCTTAAGCCTCACTGGGTTGCATTCACACTGTAGAAGGACCAGTCCCTGTCAAGGTGCCATATCTTTGCTCGTGCCTGGAAACCTCCCCCGTTCCCCCCTCTCTCTCCTCTTCCTCCCTCTTCATTCCCACCACTACCCCAGGCTATTGAGTCTCCTGCTCTGTGCATCAAGCACTGTTGCCAGCTCTATCCTGAGAGTGGCAGCACTGCAATGTAACGAAGTGTCTACTTTCCAAAGGTTCCATGAAGGCAGGACCTTGGTCTATCAGCAGCACAGTACATGGTACAGTAAAGATGCCCGCTTGCACTTCGTTTGTCTCATGGCATTTCTTTAAAACTGATTAAAATTAACAAGAATTGTCTGAAATAATTTGTCACATTTGTTTTCTTCCTTGAATTCTAACTACTGCTTTCTATTGATTGCAGAAATGACCCTTACCCTTTCCTGGTCCTCCTCTTGTTAAATACTATAATTCATTAACTTGAACAGGAAAGACATTTCCTTTTTCTACCACCCACTCTGTATTTAGCTTCTGAATAAGCTATTAATGTGCATTGTATTGTGTCTCTTTTTTACTTTGTTATGGTGACTTTTAATTGAAGTTGTCTTTATTACGCTGCCTCCATGGCCACTTTGTTGTAACTCATTTCCTAGTAATTGGGTATGTACCTTCTCTGAAATGTAATTTTCTCTGGGCTTGTAAAATGCACAGAGCAAGCCATATACGTGAACTCTTTCACAGAACTTTGCTGTCATTAAAAATAAAGATCAAAAATTACCATCCTAAAAGAGAACTCTAGGTATTTAAACTGTGACTGGAAAATGTCAAGAGAACAAAAGAAATGAATTTAGCATAATAGATCCCAAATTAGGGAAAGAAAATGTAATTCTAGAGCATTGTTACATGAAAACATCATTGCATCATGGTGAAAAGAAACATTTGGCCTTTCTCTGGCAGATTATCTGAGATTCGGTCTTCTGAAGAGTAAATTAAATGCATTTGGTGGTCATCTTTTAACAGATTATCATGAATATAATAAAACCAATATTTAAAATTTAGTCCAACTGAGTATATAGCCTAGTATAAATAGCTAGAAATGGTAGAAATAATTTCTAGTTGGGGTAATGCAGGAGGACTCTACACTCCCTTTTCTCCATCGTTTATGACCAGACATCTCAAAGAGGAGTTGGAATTTGTGTTGCATGACCAGTTCTGTGACAGTTGAATGTCTTAAAGTTAGATTCTGGAATGATTGCATTCACTGTAACAGCAGCTTCCATAAAAATAACTTTTTCACCTGCTTGTACAGTTGGAGTTCTAAGAAGAGATTGATGACCAATTAAGTAGGTAGCTATTGCAAAAGTAACCACGTAAAAGCTATGTGCATGGGTTCTGCTAAAGGTTTGCATGAAATATGCCACTTATGCTAGTGCGAAGTTAACTCAAGGAGGTCTAATTAATCAGCAGGTATTTATTGAACACTTACTGTGTGTCTAACACTCCAATGAGTACATAAGAGCCATTGCTTTCAAGGAGATGAGGCTGATATTTGTGAAACAACTTGAGGTTAATGATGTTCTGCTTTCTGGGCACTGCACTTTGAATAAGAGGGGGAATCCAGAGGAGGAAGAAGACAATGACGGTAGGAGCTGGAGAAGCCTTTTCTATGGGCAGCCTAAAGAGCAGTTAGTTATTTATTCTTATATATGTCTTGTATATCTTTCCAGAAGCATTTCAGAGACTGGTAACAGTAGTTGCCTCTGGAGAAAGGATGGGGAAAGGACATACTTTTTATTGTATTTTCAATTAGACTGTTCGGATTTCTTACCTTGTGCGTATGTTTCCTATTGACAAAATGTGTCGTATCATTAAGGAGCTATACTAAAGTAGCTAAGCTAAAGTGGTTGTGTACTTCAAGGAGCTACTCAAAGGAAATTCAGAATGGCTTGGAAAGAGGATAGTTTGGAGGCAGGAAGCATCAGACACCAATAACGCATTTCCTAAGTTCTTCATACCTTCAAAATATTTCTCAAATCTGTCCTCTCCTGTTGGTCCTTGAGACCAGCATCCCGGTTCAGGACCCTGTCATCTCTTGCTAGAAGTACTAGAATATCCTCCTAACTAGATATTCCTTCCCCCCTCCTCAGTCTGTCCTCAACAGCCACCAGGGCAATTTGCCCAAAACATGATCCCTAGTTAAAACCTGTCACTGAGCTAGGTGCACACCTGTAGACCCAGCAACTCAGGAGGCTGAGGTGGGAGGATCGCTTGAGCCCAAGAGTTCAAGACCAGCCTGGGCAACACATCAAGACCCATCTTTTGTAAATAAATAATAATAAAAAAAAGCCACCACTGGTTCCATTGACCTGTGATAAAGCCCACACTCTTTAACATGCCACATAGCCCATCCCTTTCCTGCTTCCTTCCCAGCATCATGCCTTGCCATTCGCAGGCTGAACTTAAAACTTCAGCACCATCAAAGTACCTGTTGTCTCTGCCCTCACCATGACATTCCTCAGATCCATGCCATGGCTGATGCTCTTCCCTCTGCCTGGAATATCTTTCCCCTTTTCTATTCCTTCTTTTTCCTCACTCCTACTTATCCTTTGAAACTCCTGCAGGAATTCTTTCTCTGATTTGCCCAGCCCCCACTGCAGCCTGGGTTATGGGCCCACTTTCATGCTACTACAATACTCTGTCCTTGAGCAGAAGAAGGGACACGCTCTCCTGCTCACGCTCTCCCAGGAGGTGGACAGGTGCATCTGGTTGGGTAGTTTGCTGTGATCAGCTGCTCCCTCCCTCCTTGCTTGGGCAGCCAGTGCTCCCTGACTCCTTCCTGCCCCACATCCTACAGGACGGCCTCCCGGCGGGGGCGGGGGGTATGCTCTCACACTAAGTCCCTTTGGACTCTCACACTAAGCCACATTCTTCAACGTCACCTGTACTAGCTACAAAGGAGATATTTTGCTTTCCATCTGTTTGATTCCATTATACATCTCTCTATTATTACTGACCTTTGATGAGGAAAGAGAAAGCCCACCAGTACTAACTTACTGCATGTTTACCTTACATCCCCTGTATGTGTCTGTCTTGGACACTAGACTTATCTCTTTAAGAGTGGAGATTGTTTCTTATCTCTGTGTATCTGCACCTAATACTCTCAGGGAAAGATGGTGCTTAGGCACGAGTGTGTGCTTGGGGACGGCACTTGGTAATCTGTGTAAAGTGGGCTTGGACTACAGCTACGGTGAGAACAGAGAGGACAGAGTGGAAGATGATAATGAGCAGCAGCTGGCATTTACTGAGCCTGCCGCAGGACTAAGAACTTCACCTAAGCCTTCACAACCTTACAAGGTAGGCACCGCTAACTTCCCCACTTATGAAAATCTGAGTATGCCCGAGGTCACAGAGTAGGAATAGTTAGTTTTTCTGTGGTTTCAAGGCAGGCAGTCTTACTCCAGAAACTGTGCTAACCAAAGTCAAAGAAAGAAATAACCAAGTTTATTATAGTAACATCAGCAGAGGTTTTGTGTCCTGCTTCTATCTACATGACTTCTTGAGCAGTCAGCTAAGTTAGATAGACCCATACTAAACCTCTGGAGGGGATAGGGTAGGAGGACCACCCTAGAGCCAACAATGGCAGGGGAGCAAGGCTATTTTTTTTTTTTTTTGAGACAGTCTTGCTCTGTCACTGACGCTAGAGTGTAGTAGCATTGTCATAGCTCACCGCAGCCTCAAACTCCTGGGCTCAAGCAATCCTGCTGCCTCAGCCTCCCAAGTAGCTGGGACTACAGATTCGTGCCACCATGCCTGGCTAATTTTTCTATTTTTAGTAGAGACAGGGTCTTGCTCTTGCTCAGGGTGGTCTGTGAGTCCTGACCTCAAGTGATCCTACCACCTCGGCCTCCCAGAGTGCTAGGATGACAGGCTTGAGCCACCGCACCCAGCTAAGAGTAATATTATCTTCATTAAACAAATGAGAAAACAAAGACCCAAAAATTAAAAGAGTTCTTCCAATACAAATCTGGGTATTTTCTTTTTTCTTTTTTTGGAGATAGGATCTCACTCTGTTGCACAAGCTAGAGTGCAGTGGCATCATCATAGTTCACCACATCCTCCCATTCTTGGGCTTAAGCGATCCTCCTGCCTTAGCTCCCTAAAGAGCTGGAACTACAGGCACACGACACCACACATGGTTAGTTTTTTAAAAATTTTTTTGTAGAGACGGGGTCCTGCTGTGTTGCTGAGGCTGGTCTCGAACTCCTGATCTCAAACAATCCTCCCACCTCAGCCTCCCGAAGTGCTAGGGCTACAGGCATGAGCCATAATGCCCAGCCTGGGCATTTTCTTTCTACAAGTCTTGTGATAACATGATTCTAGAGGATGAAAGCAAGAGAAGAGAAAATAACTCTGCCTAGATTTCTAGCCCAGGAGACTAGTGGTTTGGTGGCCAAATGGACAGAAAGGAGAAATAGTTGAAAAAGAAATATTCTGGGAAGCATTTATTAAGTTCTGCTTTGCATATGTGGAATTTCAGATAACAGTGGAAGGAAGTTTCCAGTTTTTCTGTCCTATGTGCAAATAAAAATATGGCACAGGCTGAGTACAAATTTTACTGTTCAATTAATAGTTTTTAAAAATAGTAAGCATCCTCATTTTAGAATGATGTTTTTCTTTTGAAAAGCTTCTGTTCATGTCTTTTGCCTACTTTTTAATGGGTTTTTTTGCTGTTTTCTTGCTGATTTGCTTGACTTCTTTGTAGATTCTGGTTATTAGCCCTTTATCGGATATATATCATGCAAATATTTTCTCCCATTCTGTAGGTTTTCTATTTGCTCTATTGATTGTTGCCTTGGCTATGCAGAAGCTTTTAAATTTAATCAGGTCCCATTTATTTATTTTTGTTGTTGCTGTGATTGCCTTTGGGGTCTTCTTCATAAATTCTTTGCCTAAGCCGATATCTATGAGTTTTTCCAACCTCTAATGGCCAATAAATATATGAAAAAAATGCTCAGCATCTCTAATAATTAGGGAAATGCAAATCAAAACCACAGTGAGATAATCACTAACTCCAGTGAGAATGGATTTTATCAAAAAGTCCCCAAACAGCAGATGTTGGCATGGATGTGGAGAGAAAGGAACACTTACGCACTGTTGGTGGGACTGCAAACTAGTTCAACCTCCATGGAAAGTAGTATGGAGATACTTCAAAGAACTAAAAGTAGAACTACTACTACTAGGTATTTACCCAAAGGAAGAAAAGACATTTTATAATAAAGACACTTGCACTCAAATGTTTATAGCAGCACAATTCACAATCACAAAGATGTGGAAACAACCAAAGTGCTCATAAATACATGAGTGGATCAGTAAAATGTGGTATAGATATACCATGGAATATTAGCCATAAAAAATGGTGAACTAATACCGCCTGTAACAACCTGGATGGAACTAGAGAGACCATACTCCTAAGTGAAGTATCACAAGAATGGAAAAACAAACACCGCATGTACTCACTATCAAATTGGAATTAAATGATCAATGCTTATGTGTTATATGGTAATAAAATTCAATGGAAATCAAGCAGGTGGGGGGAAAGACAGGATGGGTAAATTCACACCTAACGAGCGCAATGCACACTGTCTGGGTGACGGATATGTTTATAACTTTGACTCACACTGTGCAAAGTAATTCATGTAAACAAAACATCTGTACCCCCTTAATATGCTGAGATAAAAAATAAAATAATATAAAATAGTCATTAAAAAATTTAAAAAAATAAAAATGATTTTTTTTATGGTTGGCAGCTTTCTTTCTAAATCAGGCACAATTAATTGTGATCTTAATTACCTTTTCTCACTCCTGGTGATATTTTTGTTGTGTTGATTCTTTCCGGTGCATATTTAAGTCCAGATGCACATTGATAGCACAGGGATTAAAAGGAAGAATTTGGAAATAATCTCATGAGCCTCCATATCTGGTGGCACAAGTCCATTTGGTGATGTGTTCCATTCTTTCTCAAGCTCCCCATCTCTGATTATTTTAAATATTGTAGAAAACATTGCTTTTGATGTTCTTTTCTGTATTTAATTCTGTGCATTGAAGGTTTTTTCCTAGTTCTATAGTCCAGATGAATCTAGATGTATGGTCCAGATCAATAAGAAGTGGATCAATAAGCTTTTATTCTTATTCCATTTCCCTTTATTGAGGGGGTCTTGGTTTGCACTTTCTGATTAGAGCAATTTTCGAATATGTTGGCATGAGAAATGCAGTTTGAGTAGGGTCAGAACTTCCTAGAAAGGGAATAACCCACTTAAAATACCTTCAAATCTCCCTATACCTTCTTTCCTTTGAATTTAGCTCAGAATGAGGGCTCTCAATGGACAAAGAACGAGCCATGAGTTTCAGCCCTGCCCCTGACACAGCTTCGTGCAGGCAGCAACTTCCCACCCCGTCACCACACAGCCTAGAGCAAGGTCTTGCATTTGTGCTTGCCCAGGTCGGTTGTTTACCAGCAGTTTCCCTATGGCCTTCTAGCCCATCCCTCTTCCGTTTGAAGAGCCCTGTGATATCGTCAGAAATGGTTTGTTTAAAGATACAACAGCTGTGTTTTCACGAGAAGCTTATAATAATGAAATTAATACCTGCAGTGGCCCTCTCCAAGGAACTCCAGACGCTTTGCACCCATTCATGTATTTATCCCGTATTCCTCTGAAGTGAGGGAAAGGTCATTGTCATTTTTATGTTTCTCTTGATGCCAAGAAAGACGTGGCAAAGGTGATGTTTGAAATAGGTCAGGAGAGAAGGAAAATTGGTCTTTATCTTTTACCCTTTAGATTTCAGTCCTCATGTTTATGATTGCTAAAGTTCAAACTGTTCCAGTCTTCTGTCCCTTAACATATTTGCTTGTTCCTTCATTCATTCACGACCAAATGTTTATAAAACACCTGCTGTATGTCAGGCACTAGGCTCACACTTGTCTTCATAGCAGTTAGAAACTTCATTGTTGTACAGAAATTACTTCATTTCTTACAGAACCCAGAACCACCTCCAGGAAGCACACTTTATAAACCACTGAAGTAGAACATTCATTCAATCATTCATTCAAAAACTATTTTTTGGGCATCTGCCAAATTCTATCAGGTACCAGTTGCCTAACATGCCTCCTGGATCTAAAATTCTATAATTGTTTCTTAAATTTCTTTTTCATGTTGAATATATTCCACCTTTTTCTAACTAATGCCCTTTGTGGCCTCTGACCTTTATGACTATCAGGAACAGAAAATTTTTAGAATTTCTTCTTTGTTATTCCGTCTTTAATGATGTTTAGATTAGTGTTTTACTTTAGGCTAGCAATTTACTCATCAGAAAATAAATTTTAACAATGACCAGGAGCATGCTGGATTAGAGGTTTTTGTAGATGTAGAGAGCTGAATGGGTTGACTTGTGTAATATTTCTGTATGTCCGCTGGGTCGAGGGACCATTATGGAGATGCAGAAGTACCCCAAAGAGCCCCTCAGGTGGGAAGTGTTGTAATGAGTTGTCTTCATAAAAAATGGGGTTTTGAGTTAATAGCAACATTGCTTGTTGTTGGCTTCTCCCAACTTTACAGTTATGTTGTAATTTGATTCTCCCATCCCCTCTTAAGTTAGTCCTTCCACTTTCCTTCAAGCTTTCTTTCCATTTGCCCCACGCTGCCTGCTGTTTCTTCTGCCTGAAATATTTGCCTGCCCTTCCATGGACAGACTCACTTATCGATCAAGATCAAGATCACTTATCCCTCCAACTCTGTGAAACCTTCCACGGTTTCCTCACTGCCTCCCTTATCCAGTCACCTCACTAGTATGTTTTCTCCTTTTTGTTTCCACACATCTTCTTGATAGTATCAATGTAGCGTGTATCCCACTGAATTATTGTCACCTGTGTGAAGTGATCCTGCACATGTAAATTCCATTGCAGAAAGTGCATTCATGAAATATTTCCATTCCTTTCTATCATTTTCAGTAACCCCTTACAAATGAAGATCATCAAACTCATTTTTATACCTTTAGTACCCTAGCCAGCTCAAAACATTTGCTTTAGGCTAGCAGCAGCACACACCAGCGGTTTCGGATAAGATAACCTCCCGCGTGCCTATCCGCAAGGTCTTTCAGATTTATGCCCATGGATCGATCCCGTTAGCGGTGGACGTGGGCTAGAGCCAAGGGGAGGAGTAGCGCCAACTGCTGACAAGGCCTGTGCTGCGTGTGCCTGCCTCGGGCTAATCAGTCCATTTCCAGAACAGGTGTTGTCTGTCCTGCATACTGTTGCTGAGAGCAGAGAGGAAGAATTTGCATTAACAGATGCCATAAAGAGAACGCTCAGATTGCATGCTGTGTCAGCAGTCGGGCGTGCCTTGAGCGCAGTGTCTCCCCCTACCAGCAAGGCTCCTCTTCACACGTGCCCTGACCCACTTCTCCCCCAAGAGGAGACAGAGCCTATTCCAGGGACCAAAGACTTTTAGAATGCTCATTTCTCCTGTTGGAAATCTAACACATGTAACTGCACTGGCAGCCTGATGGTCTTTATGACTTGGATAAGGACAGATGATTTGGAAGCGGGAATAAACTCTTTTTCTTCCTTATTTTGAAAAGATTTGCCTTTCTTTTATGAAATTAAAACAAGCACCTTCACCATCGATAAGATTTCAGTGTTCTGGAAAGGTGTCAGCTCTCGGATAAGATACAAAAGTAGGTCTCTGTTAGCCATACCCTCAGCCAGGAGCTGGTTCTGCCTGTTGGCCTTGGGTATTTCCTGGCCATTGGGATGGCCACTGTGGTCCTCCAGAAATTGGTTGCCATCATCCAGCCCATGGGCTATGGAAGCATCTCAGTAGTAGTGATTGCTTATGATTTTGTACCTAGAAAACCAGGATGACAGTGTACTCGACCACTGCAGGTTGGGGGAGAACACTGGACCTCAGAAATAATAACAATTACTATCACCACCAATATCAAGAATAGTTAATATAACTGTTTACCAAGCACTGTACATACAATTTAATATAATCCTCACAGTAACTATCTTTTAATATCTTCATTTACAGTTAAGGAACCCGATGCTACCAGATAGATAATAACAATAACACATTTAACACATAGTGAGCACTTACTATGAGCTGCCACTGTGGTCATCTGCCAAGATCTTGTTAGAATCATGATTCAAACCCAGGTTTTTATGACTATAGAATGAAAGCTCCTTGGGGGAGAGGTAAAGGATATGCGGAAACCCTCTGTTCTATTTTTGCAGCTTAGTAAGTCTAAAAGTAGTTCAGAATAAAAAGGGTTTCAAAAAACTCGAAACAACAAAGCTCGTAATGACTGCTCTCTGCCGCCTACTCCGAGTGACAGCCTCATGTAGTGAGGTTGGTCCATGTCAGGGATGCTTACAACTCAAGTCATGCTGGAAACTTTTGCAGCTGCATTACTCAAGGATACCATATCTCGTGATGGCATTTTCACCTTAAACATGGTGAATCTATGTAGTTGATATGACACTTTCCCCCAGTAGATGGCAGTAAAATGTCTTGAGGAAGAGCGGCTTTTTTCCTAATGCTCACAGTGGTACTATCTGGGCGAGCAGTGGCCCTGGCAGTGATTGGAGATCTGGAGAAGAGGCAGCAGAGTTGAGAAGTGTTTAGTAGGTGAAGTTAGATAGCAAGCCCATGTGATGTTTCTATTTTAAGGATGTCAAATTTGACTGCAACTAAATCAACCGCTAAATTTAACATTAGTTCAAAGCATTTACTCTTTCTAAGCACAGTCCCTCATTTTTTATGCATCTATGTAACCCACGTTTTTTAAATCACGGGCTCCCCCTTGCAACAATGTGAGATACAATAGAAATCTAAGGAAGAGTGAGGATTAATGGAATTTTCTTGTCCATCAATAAACACCTAAAGTTGGAAGTTTTTCCGTGAGTGGGCTTTAGGGGGTCTGTAGCACCCCCAGAATTGCCATGTATTGTGAGCATATGAATGCAAGCGCATTTTACTGGGGAGAGCTCCCCTGACATGCATCAGATTCTCAGGTTTAGGTTAGGGCCTTAAAAAACACATTCTTTCTGAGGGAATATCACCCAAAAAGGCCTAGAATAGATTCAGAGGAGGAGGACGGCAAACTCAGGTGCCTACAAGGGCCAGGCAGATGACACAGGGACTAGGGGAAGCTGAAGAATGTATTGCCCAAGTATCTCAAGAGGCAGCCGGTGCCCAGCTCCGGCTAACAGTTGCCATGCAGGAGTGCAGGCCCAGTGTGCGTTGACCTCTTGGTTTTCAAAGAGAAGCTACAAATCCATGATTTTAAATGAACTGTAGACATTTCTGAAGTGTTCACCCCTCTGGGGTGCTCTGGGTACTGGCCACTCTTCAAATAACTCTCAGCTGTGGCACTGAGTCATCTCAGATAAACCCCCTTCACACCAGCATGACAATGTGGCACTTTTGACCAAACGTAATCACCCCCCAAGTCTTGTGTGAACTCCGTCTCATTTTCATGCATCACCAGACATGCTTGATTCAATCTTTGTGGTTTTTTTTAATCTCCTCTGAAATGAACAGATCATAAATCCTTTGCTAGATGAGATTTCCAAATAATGGTGATAGATGGCCTGTCTTTTGTCTCCTGACAAGTTTGTCCCTGACTGTCACCACAGCAGTCAGAACGGTTGTATTATGCTAAGACGGCATCTAGATGCAGTGCTGGAAAAGAAGGCGACAGCTTAATTCTCCACACAAATTTCTGTTTCATTTGAACTTTCTCAAATGAATGAGGCTTCCTAAAGGTTTACACAAAAGAAACTCCCGAAACAAGTGAGAAATTGCGGTTGTAATGATAGAGAATTGACTGTAATCTGCAGCTGCAACACAGAGTCTGTGTCTGATGGAAGAGGGTGGGACCATGACAGAGGAGCATGCAGTGATTTGCAGAATGCACTTGTTCCCAATTCTGTCTATTGGTGGCAGTGCTGAAATCCACCCCCTGCTTGAGAGATTGATAATGGGAAAGAGAGGGAGGGAGGGAGTAAAAGGCCAGGGTGTAAATTTATTCCAAAACTGTCGTATGCCATGAATTATATCAAATGGGTCTCTAATTTTCTACTTATAAGATACTTTTATCGTTTAAAAAAAGGTAGATTTGGCTGTTACTTTACAGCTTTGTACTTCTATCAGCTCACCAGTTTTATGGTGCTTCCTGGAAGCAGTGGGTCTTAGTGGCTGGTGCATTCCCATTAGCATATGCGTCTGCAAAATATCTCATCCTTCTGTGACTCCCTTTTGATCAATTAAGCTCCTGTATTTCCCTCCCTAAACAAGATCAGAGAGAGGATCTGTGGAAGGCCTCTCTTCCTGGGGACTATTTGTAATGTCATTCCTGAAAATAAAGCATTAGACGTGAAGCCAACAGAAAGGTAACTTTAGAATAAAAAATATTTGTAAGGCAGACTCTTTTGGTCACCACTGGGACTCAAAACCAAAATTATGGAAGAAGGAGTGGGCAGGGGCATGCTGAGAGCATTGCTGAGTTCCAGGCTTGACAATACAGCAAACTGTTAAAAACCAGTCGGAGATCTATACAACAGGAAGGGTAGAATGGACCTAACTACCTTTGGAAAAGCATATATATGTGTATTTAATACCCTGTAAAAACTTGAAAGTAAAAATTTCCTTATTTTATTTTTAATTAAATGTTTTGACTTTTTTCCTTGCTTTGTGGAAGAAAAATCTGGTGTATCTGTTTGATGCTTTTCCTTATTGAGCCTGAGTATAAATCACAGGACTTGCACGAATCCAGTGCTTCTAATAGTCTGTGCTCTTGTCCTCAGACTACAGATATAAATGACTGAAGGCAGGTTGTTTAAAGAAAACCACTGCCGTGAGAAATGACAAGTCAGATTTGGTTTAGAAGGTCTGTGAATTTAGTAGCAGTTGCGCTGGAGTTGAGTACGTGGAGGTTGGTTTTAAAGTTAGAAGATGAGGCAAAAATTTTATAAAGTGAAAGTTATCCTTGTATTTCTTGGCTTGAGCACATAGCATAGGCAGCCAGTGTGGAGAAAAGGGAAGCTTTGTACGTACACTGTGGGTGGGAATGCAAATAAGTGCAACCATTATGGAAAACAATAGGGCAGTTCCTCAAAAAATGAAATATAGACCTACTGTACAATCCGGTAATCCCACTTCTGGATATGTATCCAAAGGAAATGAAATCAGTATCTTGAGAAGATATCTGCACCCCCATGATTATTACACAATAGCCAAGATACGGAAACAACCTAAGTGTCCATCAATAAATGAGTGGATAGAAAAAATACAGTGTGTATTTGTGTGTGTGTATCTATACACACACACTTACGTACAATGGATTATTCAGCCACAAAAATAAGGAAATCCTACCATTTGCTACGACATAGATGAACCTGGAGGATATTATAGTAAGTGAATTAAGCCAGACACAGAGAGTCAAATACTGTATTCTCAGTTATATGTGGAATCTAAAAAAGTCAAATTCATAAAAGCAGAGAATGGAATGGTGGTTGCCGGGAGTCAGGGAGTGGGAGAAATGGGGAGATGCTGGACAAAGGGTACAAATTTTAGTTACATGAAGAATAAGTTCTGAGGATCTAATGAACAGCGTGGTGTCTATAGTTAATAATACTGTATTGTTTACTTGAAATTTGCTAAGAGAGTAGATCTTAAGTGTCCTCAACATGCCCCCACACACACATGGTTACTAAGAGTCGTGACGGATGTGTTAATTAATTTGACTGTGGTAATCATTTTGCAATGTATATATGTATATCAAATCATCATGTTGTATACCTTGAATGTATAAAATTTTTATTTGTCACTTATGCTTCAATAAGGCTGGGGAAAAAATGTTTCTCCTGCATAGGGCTTTGTGAGAATTAAGTGAAGAAATGTACGTATAGGTTTAGAGCATGCCCAGCACACAGGGAGCTCCATGTAAGTGCCAGCCCTGGTCATGATGATAATGATGACAGTTATGGAAAAGATGACAACGGTCATCATGACCAATTGATCTGATAGGTTCCCAGAATTCTGGCCAGAGCCCAGGTTCCCCTAACCTCGCCCATCTTTCCCTGGCTTTGGCTCTTGGCCTTTCCCTACGCCCCAGGCCTCTTGGCGACTCTCTGCTTCTGCTGCTGTCACTGGATACTCTGCTAGTTCTTGGGTTACTGTGCACGTAAGCTTTGCTGTCCTCTTATAAGAACTCGAGGGGCCTCCTGCAAGGTGTCTTGTGATGGGAAGCTGGACCAGGGTCTTCTCCAGGCCTCTGGCTTCAGTTTGGTCGTGGGGTCAGTTTCTAGCCAGGCTGCCTGCCACCTGCACTCCCATTTCTGACCCTTGGCTGCCCTCTAGTGTTAATAGCTACTTGCCCCACTGTGCAGCTGGAACTCAGAAGGGACAGTGCTTGCTTGCATGATCACAGGGGGCTCCCACATCTGGATGTTAAGAAGATGCCTGATGAGGGCAAGAAACCCAAATAAGCGTGTTCCCTCCACACTGACTTTTGTCTTTTCCTTTTTTCCATACTCCTTCCATTCTTTTAGAGTCTTTGTTTCCCCTTTAGGCGTTACTGGAGAGTTGTTTCCTCCTCTGAAAGAAAATAAAAACACCTTGACTTTTTTTTTCTCAGATTCAGTGATCTGTGATTGAAAGTGTTTGCAAAACATCTCCAAGGAGCCCTTTAAATGTTATTTGTATGGAAATAAAAGTGAAAAGTAATGGGTAGGGTTATTTTTTTTTTTTTTTTTTTTTTTTGGTCAAAGAGAAGGGCCCTTCTGGGTTGTGACAATGAATTTAGGAAGACAAGCTACAGCTGTAGAAACCTTTGAGATTTGTCAAAATGTGGATTTCCTGTGAGAGAAGCACAGGACTGTGACGCCTTTCCCTTCCTGCGGTGCAAGTCTGTGCTGCTTATATTAATATAACTGTATTAGCAATGGTGTGGACTCTGGAGCCTCCTAACTTTTTTTAGTTTACACACACACAAAAAACCACACATATTTGAATATTATTTTCATAAACCTTTGGACTCTTTGTAGAGTGCTTTAACAAAGTGCTTGACAAAGTGCTTTCCTATTTATTACCTCATTTGATCATCACAGCATCCCAGTAAAACAGGTGAATACGGTATTATAATGGAATGGCAGAACTGTAAGGCATTTTAGAGACACAACTTCCTTATTTGATAGATCAAGAATCTGAAGCTTAGAAAAAGTGCTAGCCAAGATTCTTCTGAACCCAAGTGAAGAACCCCAACTCTAATTTAGCAAATGGGAGACCATATGGACACATCTAACCAAAAAAGTCCAAGGTGTTATGGCTTCAGGTATGGATGGATCCAGATGTTTCAACACAGCTGCAGGAATCTGTCACTCACTCTCCATTCATTAACTCTATCTTCCTAATCCTAAATCATTTTATTTAAATTTTTTTGGATTTTTATGTATGTCTAGGATGCCTTAAAATACTGTAAATAAAATTTCATTTGAATGAGTAAAATGTCTTAGAATTGAGGAGGCTTTGCTGTTGTAGTTCGTTTTTAATGCATGCATTCTTACTGGTGAAAGCTTAACTCCTGTCCCACACAATGAAAGTCATCAAAATAGCAGCTAAAACGGTAAGAAGGTCAGTTTGGAGATTGTCATAGGACAAAGCCATGATGAAGATGGAATTAGAAAGTTTTGTCAGCAAGTGTTACTAGAACTTTCAAAAATAGACACATCTGTTACTTTAGAGACACATTATATCCTTGACAGGATGTAATTAGGCGGGCTAGACCAGAATCTACTACCAGGACGAGTGTGTGTTTGCTACTTTGTTCATTCACAGAGACAAGCCAAGTTTTTAATTTTAGCATCTTCTTCTTTGCCTATTTCTTTGTTGCTCTTGCTGCCTCTGACTTCAGTGAAACGCTGATGGGGTTGTGTGTGCCTTTGTATTTGGAGAACAACAAGGTCCTTATGAATCATCTTGTCAGAAGCCCCAGGAATAAATCTGAGGTGTGCTCTGGAAAGGAGGGCGCCGCGCACATCCCTCCCCGTCTCCCTCCACAAACAGGCAACATTCGGGAAACATGCGGTTATTTGGGAGACTTTTCTCTTAAAGTGGCAGAGCTTTGCTCTTATTTTTCAAAAGTAATTTGTTAACTTCATCTTCTGTAGAAGAGCTCTAGAAATAGTATTGATATAAAGGAAGTCCACGAGAAGAGAAACCCTCACAAATTTATTTATTCAACGAAAATGTATTGAACATTGACTAAGTGCTAGATGCTATTCTAGACAATGAACAAAATAGACCAAAAAAAAATCCTGCCTTCATTTAAAAAAAAGGAAAGCTGAGGGAGGGGCAGCAGGCAAAAAACAAATAATTAAATTAGGGAGTGTGTTAAATGGTGTATAGTGATATGGAAAAAATAAAAGCAGGAAAGGGTGATAGGCTGGGTTTGGAGGGAGTACCACAAACCCACTTCATCCAACCCCCTTTCAGAAATCTCGTTGCTTCCTTTGATCTAACCTGGCTTCTGTGCACACACCACCACTCCTAATGGTTGGACTTTTGTATTAGTTGTGTTTCTTGCCTTCCTAGTAGCACATAAACCCACCACGACATCATGGAGGTGTGGAAAATGAATGTTATTTTAAGCCAGCCTCAGTGTATATTTAAGCCAGCCATAGTCTCTGCTCTGACAATTCATCTTTTTTAATTTTAATAACTATAGACCCTCTCTCTATTGAATTTCCCACTTTTCTTTATTCTTCAAATAATATACTTATAGCTGGGCATGGTGGCTCACGCCTGTAATCCTACCACTCTGGGAGGCCGGGGCGGGTGGATCGCTCAAGGTCAGGAGTTCAAAACCAGCCTGAGCAAGAGCAAGACCCGGTCTCTACTAAAAACAGAAAGAAATTAATTGGCCAACTAAAAATATATCGAAAAATTAGCTGGGCACGGTGGCGCATGCTTGTAGTTCCAGCTACTTGGGATGCTGAGGCAGGAGGATCGCTTGAGCCTAGGAGTTTGAGGTTGCTGTGAGCTAGGGTGACACCGAGGCACTCTAGCCTAGGCAACAGAGTGAGATACCATCTCAAAAAAAAGTAATAATGATGTACTTATCTTCCCAACTGCCAATTGTTTGTCACAAGTATCTGACATAACTTGAGCTGTTTGATATCCTAAGTCTATGGATTATTTATATGAAAGCATCCTTTCATTTAGCCCTTAAAAAAAGAAGAAGAAAATTTGGCTACCACTACAAAATTGGAAGAGTAATGCTCCTCCCAAAGGACTGCCCAGATACTCCTAAAAATAAAAACAAATGCTGGCCACAGACTCTGGGAGGAGTTAGGGAGGCAGCACTCTCCCTGACATATGGCCTAGAATCCCGGTGCCTAAAACACAGCCGTCAATAAATGCCTGTAAGTGAAAACTCCTGTGTGCAACAACCATGTAATTCTGGCTGTCGAATGCTCACAGTCAGGTGGGAATATATTGAGAGGGGTGTTAAAGGTAGACTTGAAAGGGACGGACTGACTTGAAAGGGGGATGATGTCAGGGAGTCCCTGGAGGAGGAACATGCATCCCATCTGGGAGAAAATAAGGAGTCCCGTTTAGGTCAAGTCTAGTTTGAGATGGTCGTGAAGGCCACCCACAGATCCTGGGATCAAGGATCGGGGAAGGTAGTTTTTGGGATGAGAGAGCAAATCTCGGCTGACAGTCGAGATTTGGGAGTCAAAGCAGAGAGGTCATTGTTGGAGCCGTGGGAGAAAACAAAATGCTGAAGAAAGAGACCAACCTGCTGTGACAGTATTTAGGGACAGGAGAAAGAAGAGGCATGAGAGCACGAAAAGGTTGTGAGACTCGGGAGCCGGGGGAGATCACTTTGTGCCATTGTGATCCTGGAAAAGGGACCATTTGAGTTGTTAATCCCAAACCCCACCTCCTTGTGATGTCTGTGTCCAAACCAATTCATGCTAATCATGTGGAGCCAATGTAAGGAGGAGTCTGGGATCTGTGACCAAATGCCGAATTATACACTTGTATTCCTACCAAATACACAGTGAATAATAAAACCTTTTACTATTCTCTGTACTTTACATAAATTAACTCAGCTAATCATTAAAACAAACTGAGAAATGATTTTTACCATTTAGCCAATGAAGAACAGAGAGGTTGAGAAACTTGCCGAAGGTCACACCGCCATTTAGTGGTAAAACCAGGATTCAATGTCAGGTGGTTTGATTCTAAAGCCTGTGCTTTTGGCCATTACACCATCTTCTCTTTACATAATGCTTCCATAAATAGTTGGACTTAACCTGGGCTTTTAGGAAGATGATTTCTGGTGAGTTTCTTCTTGTACTGCATTTCTGCATATTCTGTTCTTTAACATTTCCCACCAGATGCGTTTAGCTGATGAATTTCTAAGCTTCTTACCTTCACTGGAGCTTTCTGGGCCTTCTCATGTTAAGTGGAGGCAACCTTCTCTTTACACCAGGACGGGCTCAGAGCCCTGACTCGATGAGCGAATAGCACACAGAGGGTGCATTATACCCGCCCTTTTGTCACAACACACCAGAGGCTCAGAGCCACTAAGTGCTTTTTAATCACCCCAGATTTGCAAGAGTATGTCCTAATGACACTTCCTACAGGGCATCATTACTTCTACAAAAATATTTTCTCATAAAAATATTTGCTTTAAAAAGAGCCTAATAAATTCTGTCTTGGGCAATTACACTAAATCTCTACACCCTTAGAACCTCTGTCAGCAAATTGGGTCTTGCTTTTTGTAACAGTCCTCCACTGTAGCTGATCAGTGGCGAGTTCTGTTCTGTACACATCTCCCCTCTTGACCCTAATGTTTGGTCTCCCATTGACACGCTCCATGAATTACGTAGCAGACGGTGGTCACAGGAATTATAACATGTTTGAGGCTCATAGTTGCTTTCAGCATCTTTGAAAAAAAAATAAAAACAGCTGATTATAATAAGCTAAGAATGTGTCAGTGAGGTTGTCCATAAGGAGCTAAAAAGAGGGTAGGGGTTACAGGTTAAGACTTCCAAGAACATTGTGTTCTAAAATACCCTGAAGATTTGGAAAATGCCCAACACTTATTAACTGTGGGGGGGAAAATCAGTATATTCAATACAAGCCAAATCAGGGTGCCTTATGCTGTCTAAAATGATGATCTAAGTATGTTAAGCATTTTTAAGCAAAAGAAAAAGAAAGGTAATAGCTAAATAAATGAGCAAAGAAATGGGATCTATCAAGTGTATTTGCAACGGAAAGATTTATGAAATAAGTTGAAATAAGGAAGAAGGTACAAACTATTTTAGTTCTTTAATCAAATTGATTCTAATGACATAAAATAGGGGGCTATTTATTTGTGCAATTACCCTCATTTTGTTTTGTTTTGTTCTCTATTTTTAAAATGAATTCCCAGGTGTAGGTTTATGGCAGGAAACTTAGTTTATGATGATTCCATCTTGTTAAGAATCAGAAGAATCACAATAGCAATGTTTGTTTTGGGGGTGGAGATGCTATTTATATAGCTGATGTTTCTGTGGAATGATTTCCTTTTGAGACTGTATTGGAATCTGTGAGCCCATCATAAGGTATTTGGGGTTTTGCTTGTTTGGTTTTGGTTTTAGTTTTTTGTTGTTGTTTTTGTTTTTTTGTCCATACACCCCAACTCATACCGTGCTTATGATGAAATTAGCACCACACTGTGATGGAAGTGATATTCAAAATATTTTAAAACAGCCATGGTAAAGACACAAACCAGTCAGATTGAAAAAACTGCCCAATCAGAAGGGACTCCTAGTAAACACTTGGTACATCAGGGCCTGGTACCGGAAGGTACCTCCCTTAACTGCTGCCTGTTTCTGATTCCTTCTGGGCAGGGTGGCTCTAGACCCATTAGCTGTGCTTCGGAGGTAGACAGGCATAGGCAGGGCAGAAGATGATAGGTACTAGATTTGCCTTCTGTCATAAAATACAACTGCATTTAAAGGTTCTTTGTTAGTTGAATTTGTCCCCCTGTAAACTAGATCACGTTTTCTATGAGTAGCAAGGGAAGGCAAAGAGCAGAAAGAATATTTAGCCAGGGGTGAGAAGCTATGGTTCGTTCCTGTTCTTTCCCACTTACTAGCAGAGTGACCTTGATGATAAGTACGCTCTCTGAGAACCAGTTTTCTTATCTGGAACAAAAACCTGTAACAGTATTGCTCTAATGATACATTACATGTGAAAGTGCTTTGTAATCCATTAAATTCTATATAAACGTAGTACACTTGTTTATACCTTGACAAAACTAACATTTTAAAGGAACCCTGAAATAAAAATTATTTTCTTGAGAGATTAATCTGCCCTGAATCCAGCAAGCCCATGTTTTCATATATTGAGGTGTTTTTGGTTTTTTTTTAAAGAGGGACAAACCTCTTGAACTAACTCACCCTTCTCCAGATCGTGTTGGAGTTTAATCAGATATATATTTTGTACCATTTTACCTGCTTTATATTTCCGTAGCCTCCACTTGGTGACCCTCAAGAAGCATGTTGTAAAGTCTGAGCTATCTAGACAGCTGAGCCACCATAAAAACATGTTGATTATAGGGTCCAAAGACACATGCTTAGATTAATGGTGGGACCAAGAAATGTAGGTCACTCTTCCTAGTGGTAGCTCATGTTAGGAAACTGTGGTCTAGTTCCACCAGTTACTTTGGCCACTTGGGACCTTTGTCCTAAATGTCAGTAAGTTTTGAGATAGAAAACTTGTACTGCTAAAAGGCATTTTGTCAGTGCTGGAGTTCAGGATATGAAGCCAAGCTTGCATTAAGCAAAGGGAGGATAAAAGGCTTAGGGCAAGAAGGCTGAACTTAGAATGACTTCCAGGGAAATCTCTGAGAACCAAAGAGGCCCAAAATGGAAGAAGGTAGGAATATCTGGCAGATTCTTTCATTTTCTGGAAAAGAGTTACTCCAGAAGGCTCCATTTCCGTAACATTCCTGGAGCTGAGCCTGAGCCAGCTAATAGGATAGATACAGGTTGGCAGCCACAGTATCCAAAGAGGAAAAAAAATCTATCTGGGGCTCTCAGAAACCTTTTAGGAGCTCCAAGATGGGCTATTTCCCATGCCAGATAATACAAGACACTTAGTAGTTTTGAAGATTTTTCTTGGTATCAAAGAACAGAGCTTTGACAACCACAACAAAAAAATTGGGTGTGTTAGTAAAAGGGGGAAATATTTGATCATTTTAGCCTTAAGGAAAAAGCAAATTAGATCTGGGTCTACATAATAGCAGAGGGGCAAGAGATTTCTATATGATTTTGAGTTTTATTTGAATAGACATTAATAAAATGGGCTGGAGTGGTGATGTTCCACAGGCAAGATTTTACTAATACTATTTGACAGCTGCGTACTCTGAGTGCTTGGATTTTAGGAAAGATGGTTAGAGTTTCAAGAAGGATCTTGACAAGAGCTAACCATAAATATTTATCTCACTTTAGCTAATAACTTCAATTCTGTAGCACTAAGGTATATTTGTGTTTAGAGCAAAAAATATCAAGGAAGCTAAGATATTTCTAGGGATAGCCTAATACAGATGAAAATGAAATGGGTTGAAATTCAAAAAAAGATTTATGCTAATGGAAACAGTTATAAAAATTAGATTCTGCACTACAATCCGTTTACTATAGTCCTTCCTATTGATTAGTGGTGGCCTGATCACTTTGGGTAGACCATCCTTGCTAAAGGAATTCTTTTAAAAAACCTTTAAAGTAGATACTTACGATGTGCAGCTATTTTTTGCACACAAATTATTTTTCTATTGGACCCAAAATAGAAAGCATATGCATTTCAATAGCAGTGGATTGAAATTGTTTGAGTTAATGCGGAATTTATGAATGAAGGAAGAGAAAGCTCTATCACTAAATTTGGAATATTGGAAGTTATTTTAGAAACCAGCTTGAAAGGTTTTTTTTTTTTCTTTTGCAGCCTGAAGAGTAGAGAATACATCTGTATGAATAATTCATAAAGTCCTAGAAATATTAATCAAATAGTTTAGACAGTGATATATCTTTTCATTTTGACTAATTGATTTTTCTTTTTCCAATTTAAAGTTCCTGGCCAACCGTCTGATTTTTTTTTTTTCCTGAATGTTTGTGTTAACTTCTGTTGCAGGTTTCTGGATTTTGATTAAAATTCCATACCAAATGTTCATTTGTATTGACTGTAGAGCGAGTAGGCCGGTGCTGGCAGCTGAAGAAATGTGCTCCGCCTTCTTGTCACTTTGTGAATGGATTGTGAAGGGTTTGTTAATTTGCTCTTCACTCCACTGGAGCAGATACTCACAAATATCTGCTATGTCGCAAGACTGTTTTATTTGCATAATGAGAAGAATGGTTTGGGGAAGAGTTGCTTGGGAAATAGGATAATAAGGTGCATTAAAAATAGAAATACTTGGCCTTATTTGCTTTTATTTCTGGTATCTTTAGAAACAGTCTTGACTGTGTTGCTTTCCAGCCAAGTCCTTTTTTGGAAAGGGTGATTAAGGGGGCTGAGACTCCATCTGCCCTGCCAGACTCTTTCCCTTAGCCCTTCTTGCATTCCATCTATGAACCCACACCGCCTCAACCCATAGATCTGTAAAGTGCCATATAGGTCTTTCTGCCTCTAGCATGGGGCTCCCTCTTTCCTATAGGCAAAAATATGCTTCTCTCCAAATCCCAAAGAAAAACTGCCCTCCCTCCTTTACCGTCCTTTTTTGGTGCTGTTAAGAGAACCTAGTCTATGATACATACATTTCTTCCTAAAGTAAGAGCACCAACCAGCCTTTCACTTGCCTTTCCCGTTAAACGAGAGCCGAAGGACACTGACTTGATTCTGAGAAGGAAGGAAAGGGTAAACCGACCGGAATACACAGTCCTTTGCCTGAAACAGAATGCATTGCTCGGTGCTTAGTGTTAGATTTATGGAATGGCTCCTCTCCCAGCATTGTCCCTGCTTTGTACAATTTGGTGCTTTGTTGCTATCGAAACGGCATCACTTTCTAAGCCATTGTGATTGTGAAGGGGGAGGAGGCTGTGGCAGGCAGGGTGGTAGTAGTAGTGAATGACACAGCTTTGCCAGATGACATGTAGCGGACCTCTGCATCAGCCAAGAGGAATTAAGCTTTGTCACTCCCCACTGGGACTACCTTTCTCCTGGTATGTGCGCAAGGAATTCATATGCTGCTGCTGCTGCAGCCACCAGAGCAGAGCCCTGAGTATACTTGGCCACAGAAAGCAGTGAGCAAGAATGATAGCTGTCTCTTTTAAATGCCGTTGTCAAATTCTGAGGCGACTTACTAAAGGTATCGTGCTTTCCTTGTTATTCACTCAGCGAGTCTGTTGCCGTATCCTATAAACACAGTTTAATGGGTTTTACTTTCAAATATGACTGCCTTTATAATTTATTGTCAGGCAACAAAGAACTCAGTGAGATATGTATAGATATATATGTACAGGTAGACTCAGCTTTGCTTTCTCTCCTTACACCCTGGCTGTGTTCATGCTGAAATCGTGAAACCGGCTTGTGTGTGTGTGTGTGTGTGTGTGTGTGTGTGTGTGTGTTTAACGACTTCATTCTTTGCTAAAAAGAGAATGTGTTTGGGTCCGGTACTGAAGTTATTATGGGAAACCGTCATTTTGCATGCTGATTAACCGGTCAAGAGAAGTCAAGTGTGTGTTACTGTCCTTTCTATGATACTTGTACAAAATGCAGTTGGCAGTTTCAACACTCACCCAGCTGGTGAATCCACAGAATAATTGTTTATTCTATTAATTTTCAATATCTCAAGAGCTTTTTCCCAGGACAGCTTTAATTTCTTTATGTGTTAGAATTGCACGTTCAGGAAAGTAGGTAATTCGAAACGCTTTGGTCCTGTATGATATTTGAAGTTGGTTTGAAAGTAAAAATCAGTGCTCTGTATCTTATCATTAAGAATCATTGGCTTGAGATTGTCTCTCTTAGAACTCTAAAATATTAATTAGATCTCTCTGTAATATTTAAATTAAGCTTTTCTTTGAAATCACTCTAGCTGTGCTATCTCATTTACTTTGTGTGCATTCTATTGCAAAGTTAGAGAATGGCTGCTTTAAAAATCCTGCCTTATGTCCATACAGATATGTGAGCCCTCTTGCCTTATTTCCTTTAGATAGAATCTTTCCGGGAAATTTATTGTTACAAAAAAAAAAAAAAAACAACTTCACTCAGAGTAAAACTATTGTAGCTGCAAATGCCTTTTTCAGCCTGTAATATAGAATACTGTCAAGTAATTAATGGGTATAATTATGTTCTAGAAGCTCGGAACCTATAAATATGTTAATGGATGCTATTTCTATCATTTTAGCTTGACATATCAGAGTTCTTTGATCACCAGCAGTGCAGCTAAAAATGCAATTAATATTTTATTTGGCAGAAGAATGAGCACAGAGCAAATAGTGAGAAATAGATCATGAGTCAATAGCAGGAAAAGGAATAAATACTATAGACCAACTTACTGAATGCATCTGCAAGTTGTTTGGATAGCAGAGTCCTTTAAAAGGTACTTTCGGGGAAATATAGGAAAGATTATCCATTTTAAATTAGGCTGTTAACATGAGGCTGTAAATTCTCTTTTGACTTTATCCTGTACAATTGGTACAAATGTACAATTTCTGTTTATAAATCACTGTTAAGAGACTATCCCTTATGTTATGGCTTTGGCTAAATCTTTTAAAGACAGGTCCTTTATTCTAAAAAGTTCATAGCGGATTTTAGCATTTGCTTATCTTAGTGTTGAGAAATTGATGCTCTTCTTACATTATAATCTTTAAACAATCACTATTTTGGATTCATATGTATCAGAAATTCTTTTATAAGTGCTAGATACTAGGAATAGAGTGAACCCAAGTCATTTTTAGTTCTTACAAATATGTTTAACTTTTTCAGTTTCCTGAGTCTTATGAAAGTATTGATGTCCTGCCTGAAAGGAGATTTGAATATTTCCTAAGATACTTGCTAAAAATCTAGATAATTGAGGAAAGTGTCGATACTTTCTTTATAGTTGCCAAATCACATTTTTTCCCCAAAATCTTTATGTCTGCTCTTTCTATTTGGTATTTAGCTTAAGACTGCCAATTGATGGTTAAAATAAACTCTCAAATAAAATCAAGTTGCCATAATTGGGCTCTTCTTTGTGTGTTAACTGGACATTCAGACATTTGTAAGAATGTGCCTCAGTTCAGACGTTTGCAAGAATGTGCCTTAGTAAGGCGATGCCTTGCCTTGCCATCCACTTCGGTACTGTCAAGCAAAGTGCAAGTTCCAGCAGTGCTACCTGTTGTTCCAAGTGGATTCAGTGAGTTCCAGCACTCCACCCTACCTGTGGTGGTATTTTCTTAAGTTGTAATAATAAAACCAAGAATATAAGTAATTAGATTAAATGCCCTTTACTGCTATTTGGGGGTGTGGTGGATAGGCACTGGCATGAAGTTTCTCTTCTTCCTGTCTGGTTCTCCCCACCGGTACAGCTCCCACACCCACCCTCACCCCCCAAACACACATGTTTCTGTATACTCATTGAGGGCTACACCTGATACTCTACCAACACGGTGCCCTGCACTTAGAAACTGCAGAGTAGGCTCTTAGAAGCTGTCTGTTAAAATGATTGGATTTGTCTAGTTGGAAGTAGTAGGACATTTGATTTTTCTGTGAACTCTTAGGAAATGCTTCAAGAGCTTTATTAGACTCCTTGAGGCTAAAACCTTATGCAGATCTTTGGTCAGGGGGGACAGTTTGCTTCATGTCTCTGAAACTACCTTGCTATTAACAGTTCATGTCACCCACGAAAAAAAGCAGTATGACAATTACAATATCTTTTTAATTCCCTTAAGGAGGAAAGGATGCAATGAAAGGGAAACTATTTTCTACCTACACCCACATTCTTGGTATTTTACTTTTTGGTTTTTTACATTCCTCATATAGCTATCTAATGTACGTTTAACAAATATTAATTACATACCATATGCCAGGCACTGACATTTTTACACTAGAATCTGGGCTGGGACAATTTATAGGTGTATGAAACATTTTTTAATCAATATATTGTTGAACAATAAATATTATTTTCTTTATTTGAGATAAAATTTTTAAAAATCCATAAGATATATATTTTCTAGGCAAGTCCTTAGATTCCCCCGTGTAGGCATTTGACCCACCGTATTATGGCAGAGTATATTGCAGGTGAACTTAGCACTTCTCCGACTTGGAAATCGAGTCCTTTTCCTATTAAGGCTCCAAGCCACTGTTTCAATCATTTTGCTTTATCAGGTGCCTGCCAATGAAGAACAAGAACAAGAAAATAACCAAAAGGCCTATCCCTGCCATTACGAGAGGAGCTCTGGTCACTCAAAGACCAAGCACTGCCGGAAGTGTCCCTTTACCTGTAACACTGAAATCGAGGGAAGAGATGCTGTTCCGCACCGCTCCTCCTCCCTTCTCCAGAACGAGACTGTCTACTGATTACCTAGCCTTGGAGCCAGGTCCCAAAATAACATTTCTCAGCTTTCCAGCCACATCTGACAAAAGGATTTTTGTGAGCGAGTAAAGCTGGGCCTCTTGGCGCCTACCTTCACAGCTGTTTACCTGGGAGAGCTCTGCGTTCTCAGTGAGGGGCTACAGCACCCCAGGAGAAGGGAATGTGTTTCAGAGAAGGGAATGTATTTTCATGGATCCTGCAGGCTTTGTTCTTTCTCTCTTGTCATGACTATGTCATTACTTTTCCTTGAGGCAGGTTGGCCTCATAGACAGAGAATCATTTTCTGTTGCGGTAGCTGGTGTGGCTCTGCTTCTTGCGCAGGTGCTCCTGTTTCGAGTCCAGAGATCTGAACTTTCATGCTCCACTGGCAATGGCATTTTCCTTTCCCAAGCTTTATGCTGTCTACCAAAGTCAACATCCGCCAATTAATGTTTACTGAAATTCTGCAGGGAGCGTGGTTCTGGTCCCCTTTTGTTTGTTGTCACCATTCGCCCTGTCTCCCAGTCTTCTCCTTATGGGCTCAGAACTCATGTCCAAAATCTCTGCCTTCACTTGAGTATAGAGTCCAGAATTTTTCATTATAGCTGGCCTAAGTGTCATTTTATTTTCCACTTGCCTTCACTTCCTCTCTCTTCCCAAACACATGGATGGCCTGGCATAGGATTAACTATCCCTGCGCCTTTCCGTTAACTTAACTGTCTGCAGCCCTGTTGACCTTCATCCCAATGGGGTGTCTGAGTGAGGCATTCCTGGCTGGCATCCAGCTGCTCCCTGCTCTGCAATCTATTTCTTTCCCCCTCTCTCTCTTTCTCTTTCCTGGTTTCTCCTCCCAACCTCAATATCCTTTCTTCTTTTCTGCTGCCTGGACACGTGTGGGTTTTGCTTTATCCACCAGCGCTGAACACGATTAACAGGCTGAACTGCGATCACACTCACATTTCCTCTCAGCCTTTGCTCCTTACACCTTGCCCAATCATGAAGTCAGTCTGCTTGGAAGGGAAGGTCAGACGTGAATCTGGGACTTGTCTCCGGAGAGAACTGAAACTCCGTCATCTTAGCCAGCAATGTTATTCTTAATTCTGTCCAACAAGAGCAGTCTCACAGTTTATCTGATAAACTTTCAAAGGATTATTCAGAGAGACCTCTCAGTCTCTTTAAAACACTGAGATCCTTTGACATTCATCCAATGTTTAAAAATTCTTCTATTCAGAAACTCATTTTCTATGTATAATCTCAATCAAAGGTCAGGATACAGTTAAATTTTTTGTCGTAATGGGAAAGGAAAATATTTCTTATATCTTCTCATCTGCAAAATCTTTTAATCTGAGGAATTCTGTATCAATTGTTGAGTTCAGCGTCATTGTTCTGAACATGGTTGTGCCTTTTCTGATAGCTGCAAATTTCCTGTTCAGGTCTCTCTGCGCTTTCCCGCCTGCCTGTGTCCAGTCTCATGGGCCCTGCAGCATTCTCCTCTAAAGGCCCCTGATCCACTCCATGTTGTGCCTCAGAATTGATTGTCATCTGGGCTGAGCGTGCTGTCTCTGCTGCATCTCATTCCTCCCATCCCCCATCCCCCCATCCTCACCCCTCTGCGAACCCTCTCTGGCCTCCTCTGTCAGATCCTGCCATCTGGAGCAGCTTGACTGTATCTCTCCACCTCATTAACTTTCCATCCCTTTTCAAATCTCACCTGAAAACATATTCTTTCTCCTTTGCCTCTGCCCCTTATTTTCATACCGTCAAACCTAGTTTATTTAACTTATTTACCATTCCAGCCTATAAGCTTTTTAAAATAACAAGCGCTTGATACATGTTCGCCAAAATAAAGGTGTCTTATTTTGCTGGAGTGTCGCCACCTATTACTGGGATACAGGGCATAGTTCTCTCACAGATAGAGACCCCACTTGAATAGGCAAATTCTACAACCGGATCCCAGGTGGGCCCGGCTGTTCTCACACAGGTGTTGCTGGTGGTGTGAGTTGTGACGGATTTCTTGCTGTGCTCCTAGTCCAGTACTCTGAGGGGGTTTGCACTGAACACCGGTTTCGCTCACTTTACTCCTTACTGGTCTGAAGCCTTTCTTTTATAAAACTGATTAGACTTACCATAGTGGCATGTGTATTTTTCCCACATATTCTGAATAAGAATTGGGTGCTAGAAATCCTTTACCTCTGTCCAGGAAGTAGTACCCATCCTTCAGATGGAATATTTGGCTGTACTTCATATAACCTCATAGCAATACAAAGAAGTCTATATCCTTCCAATATGATTAGGAAGAAAAAGCTGTTCATTATCAGGGGAAGGAAGGAAATTTACAATAAGCATTCTAATTTATTAACTTGTGCACTTTGGGGAAATGTTTAGGAGGAGGAATAATGGTAGCTAACCTTTAATGAGCACTTACTATGTGCCAGGCACTATTCTAAACACTTTATATGTGCTAACTCATTTAATTCTCATGACAATACTGTTGTTATTATCCCCATCATACAGATGTAAAAGCAGAGGTCAAGAGAAGTTAAAGTCATTCTTAAGACCACGAAGTTTCATTTGTACACTAATTTTTCTATATGAGGGGAAGGAATTGGGAGCCATAGATCTGCCCATCTAGAATAATAAGGAGAAATCAACCAAGGCAATGCTTCCCTAATCCCTCAGCCTCCCTCCCATATGGTGTTGGGGAAAAAGAATAGACTTGGGAAATGAGAAGATGTGTCATCCTGTCCCAGCTGTCCTGTTTTTACCTGTGTGGCAAAAAAGAAAAAAGAAAGAAAGAAAACACAAACACAAAAAACACTGAACATCCTCACTGAATCTCAGTTTTTTCATTTGTAAATTAAAACATATGAAAACTATTTTATATGGTTTTATGCTCATGTTAGCTATAAGAAAATGATTTAATTTTCTACTGCAATTGGTTTATTTGAAATTTTTGTCTTGGTAAATTTACTTTATTCTGGCAGAACATATATAATTTGATAATTTCCCACTATTTGAGAGAAGGCAAAAATATATATTTTCTAGGAATAGAAGGAAAGCAATGTTTGGATCCCACCTTTTTTTCCCCAGAATATTACAGGGTACAAACACTTTGGTTACATAAACTGCGTTTGCACCACCCAAGTCAGAGCTACAAGCGTGTCCGTCCCCCAGACAGTGCACTGCACCCATTAGGTGTGAATTTACCCAGCCACTCCTTCCCCCTCCCACCTGCCCAATACCCGATGAATGTTACTGCTATATGTGCGCATAAGTGTTGATTGCTTAGTACCAATTTAATGGTGAATTCATGTGTGTTTGTTTTTTCATTCTTATGATACGTCACTTAGAAGAATGGGCTCCATCCAGGATAATACAAGAGGTAGTTCACCACTTTTATGGCTGAGTAGTACTCCATGGTATACATATACCACATTTTATTAATCCACTCATGTATTCATGGGCACTTGGATTGTTTCCACATCTTTGCAATTGTTAATTGTGCTGCTCTAAACATTCAAGTGCAGGTCCCATCTTTTTCTCTTTTAGTCCCTTAGCATTATTTTGTCCGTATACATGAGAATTATATGATAAACTTGAAATTAATAATTGATGCTTCATTAAATCTACAGAAGAAAATATTGTTTGCAAAAGTTTCTTTTGTAATTACTAATAGTTTCAACACCACATATATCCAAAAGAAAAACCGCGCACCCAGATGTTTATTGCATGTAGCTTCTTGAAGGGTGTTACGTCACCTTTTAAATGCAAAGAGAAACTTGACCTTACCATTACAAAAAGTAATAAAACAAAATGGTCTTATAAGTCTCGTTCAATGATGACTACCTAAATTCAGACAAAGCTACTTGGGCTATTAGAAAATGGGGGCAAGTTCCTTATTAATAATTCAAGTTAGATTATTAAATAACTGAATATATGAAGAATACAATACGTAAAATTCATACTAAGGAAATTTCTACCCATTTTCAAAACAAAGATGAATTAGGAGAAAAGATAAAATCTAATGTCAAAGATATATTGCCAATGTTATAATGGAAACCAATGGAGGCAGACAAGTTGATTTGCAATTTATTCTATGCACTTTTTAACAAGAGCTGCAGTTATACCATGTGTAATATATATTTTGCCCTACATTTTATTCCTAATATTCTACCCATTTGTGCATGCTGTAATAGCACACACTTGTCATAGGAAAATGTTACTGTTGTTATAGTATTCCATTATGTGGATTATGTCTGTCTAGTTCATTTCTGAATTTTCACTCTAACGAATGATACTGTGTTGAGTGTCTTTAAAGAATTTCTTTTGTGGTTTACATCGCTGCCTTCACGTGTCTTCACATTCAAGTCTCCTGATGCATATTTTCTGAGAAATGTGTTTAGCATACACATCCCACACGTTTTCTCCAAGGCTTTCTTAAGCTATCAAAGCTGGCAGAGAGAAAAACAGTGGAGGGTACAGTGTTTGGATGCCATAATATCCAAAAAGCAAAGCAAGGGTAAGAGAACGAGAAGTGAGAAACAGCCATTTGGTTTTGTAAGTGGGTCATCGCTGGCCTTTGAGAGGACAGTGTTAGGAGAGTGGTGATGTCCAGCACCAGATAATAAAGGTGTTAGTCATACCTAAAGGCGGTGAGGACAGAGCATTCTTCTAAGGAGTTTGGCAGTGAAGGCTGGGCTATAGACGGACAGTAGCCTGTGCGGCGGGAGGACGGGGCCACAGGGAATTGAGAAGCCTATGTCATAGGATGGCAGAGATCAGAGTGGTTTTTAAAAGGATAGAGCCATCAGAGAGCCAGCTCTTCAAGATGCAGACTAGAGGAGGGGGGAATCGTAGAGCAAGGCAAGGCAGGGTGGATGAGTGTGAGACCAGGGTGCTGATGGAAGCCAACTAGGCAAGAGAAAACACACCTATCACAGACACAGGAAAGCACAGGAAGAAAGATTTAGGGGTAGACATTAAGGAAATTAACTGAACTTCACTTTTCTAGGAAACTAGGAGAGGCCTCTAAAAACTCCTATTTTTATGAGCTCCAAATCCAGGGATTTCTAAATTTTTCTCTGCATTGGAATCACATGGGGAGCTTAAAAAATTAATGTTACCTGAGTCTGGCTACAGACACTGAGATGCATTTGGCTGGAGGTGTGGCCTATGATTTGGAATTTTAACTGATTCCCCCAGGTAATTTTACTGTGTCGACATGTTTGGGAGCCACAGACCTGACCATTTCGGCAGCTTCATAGAGATGCCACACTGAGCCATGTTTTAGCCACAGGCACACCCAGGAATGTTATTCAGCTGCTAGGAGGGAAAAGCGCAGTGGATATAAGGGCTGTAACTGCTGTAGCCTTCCCGTGACTTTGAGGGCAGAGCTTGTCCAAAAATGGAAATAGAGTCAAAATATAAAGAGACATCGTATCTGAGTGTCATCACTTGAGCCTCTGGTCAAAAACTACCTTATATGAGCTCTGAGCCTGTCCCCTAGACTTCTTTAGCTATGTTATCCAATAAATTTCTTTAATACCTGCGCTCATGAGAGCCAGGGTTGTCTGTCATTTGCAATCAAGAGGCCTGAGATGGATTATAACACATTTGTGTGTACACATTTTGATGAGAGTTGTTAAGATACAGTTTTAGAATGACAGTTGCCTCAACCATTTGTTGAGTCCACTCCTGAGGCACTCACACTTCCCAGAACACAGTTTGAACACGAACACAGCCTCAAAAAACCTTGGTCCCCCAGTTCTGGGTTATGAGTGCCACAGCTAATTTAGGGATTTCCAGTGGATCATTTTGTTTTGTGTACCACTGATCCAGCCCTCAACTCTGCCCCTCTTGGCAGTTTACATCAGCATAAACTAGAAGGAATGTCTGGATAGGAACGGAAAGGAATATTTCATTTTAGTATGATTTTTCTGTCCTTACTATTTAAAGAGCTTAGGGCTAACTGATTCCTCGCTTCCCTTTCCCCTTATGCAGAAAGTTATCCTATAAAGAGAGAAGAGTTAAAAAGCAGGGTTAGTTATAAATCTGTTCTGCTTTGGCTGTGTGGAGTACACTGCTTCTCTGAACATCATCAGCTCTTCTCCTTACCTCCTCCTCCCTTATGTTACCTTTCTTCCTCCAGTTCTAATAGACAGACCTGCACATGGTAAAGGATTCCACCCATCTGTATCCTGCAGGAAATCTGTTGCCCTAGCCCCCAGTTAGGAGCAGATGCATGCTGAAGTCACCTTGCACAGGGCCAATGATTAAATCGTTAGGAATTCTGTGAGCCATAACTATTATTTAAAATTATGTAAATTTACAACTAAATTAAATTAAAAACAAAGGTAATAAATACTCAAAATTCTTCACTTTCTAATTATGACTTAACTACATTTTAGATTCTATACTCTTGAAGTCTATCGTATCCATGTGGTGGAAATACTACACCATACTATATAGCTGCTGCACTTCTCTTACCAACTCCATGTGCAGTGACATCAAGTTGGTAGCTTGGAATTGGCTGTGGTATTTACACCAGGGAAATTGGCCAATGCTATCAATCAGGGCATCCCCATACCGCCCCACCCCAAGTCACTTGTTAAACATTAACCAGCACACCACTGAATAGAAATTTAATGGTAATTATGTATTTCTCTGTATACAGCCATCAGACTATGAATACCTGAAGGTAGTATCCATGTTTTGCTTATCATTATATCACCAGCAAGTACAAAGTATTTGGTGCAAAGAAAATGTCCAGTAAATGTCTATTGAATGAATAGTGTTAATATTTAAAGATCTCCTGGCTTAACCAGTCTCACATATTTGTTTTGGACTTGGAATGTTTCAGATAAATGCCTTCCTTTGCATCAGAATTCGTGATTTTCGAAGCTATTCTTTCAGGTTTTCACATCATGTGAGGAAGTAAGCTCCAGGAATACTCTGAGGCTCTTTAGCATCCTCTAACATCTGCTAATTTCCCAATTTCTTTTTTAACTAAAGGGGTGTTCCGTGCCTTCCTCCTTTCCCTCCTCCTCTCAAAGCTGGCTCAGGGCTGTCTGGAGGAAGATCTTGGCAGGAGGCCAGGAGCAGCACCAGGGATCTGGAGGCTGAAGGACAAACTTGTTAAATTCTGCGTGGCAAAATTCCCAGTTGAATTCAATCTGGGGAGTATCTAGGACCCTACAGAGTTTCTGATTGAATTAAGCCTTTCTATTCTATAAAGCTAGGTGACCCCATACAGCTCAAAAATGAATTTCGTTTATTGCCTTTGTTTTCTAAATGGTTTGTTGATAAATTTGGTGCATAAGCTGTGAAGATTCAGTGAAGAAGTCTCAAAATCAAGAGTTTCCAAGAGTAATTTATTCCTAATGATATTATTATATAGATGCTATTTGTTTGTGTTGAATGTATGCCTCCCAAGTGTGAAAATATGTATAAGGATTAGTGACCACAAACTTTTGCCTCAGCTACATCCCAGATACCAACATGAAAGTAAAAATTTCTAAAAATAGGAGAAAAGGGTATCAAGAGACCAGATATTTTTAGAAATTTCTAGAATATGGAAAGTGGATACACCAAAGCAGACACTACAGTCCAGAACAAATATAAGTGGAGGGAGGAGTCACACTTCCTGGCACAGACAGGCTCCAAACTTGTGTTGTTTCTTGGGAAATCAGGCAGAGAAAGAAGGCAGAGAACAGGTGATTTTTTTGAAGGATGGAGCAGGTGAGAAAGTCAAACACCTCCCCCACCTGCCTCACCCTCCATTACAGTGTTGTTCCCTAATCTAAAATTAGAAAGCCAGTCTTTTAAGAAATTCATGGATCTGCAGGGATGGTGACCACATGAATAAAGCCATCCCCATTTTGGCATGGAGTTGATAAGGAAGAAGCTAGTGCACCACCTGCTTGCCTTGCTGCCTGTCCCCAGCTGAGGCCTGGGGGTGCAGCCTGCCAGTTAGCACACCCTGTCATCTGAAGAAAGGTTGGCTGAGAACATGTAGTGATATAGCCCACACTAGCTACTTGTATTAGGCAATCTGGTTCCTTATTAATAAATGTAAACTGATAACCAAGGATCACTGGTGTTTGAGGACCAAGAACTGACCTGAAGAAAGCAAAGGCAATTTGGGAACAAAATATGTAATTTTCAAAATTCTAATTAGTAGCCTCAGAAACATTCAAGAAAGTATGGCATTCTAGAAGGTAATAGATCCACAAACAAGCCCTGCTATAATGATAAGGGAGCAAAAAAGAAATATACAGAATTCATGGAATATTAAAATAAGATTACTATAGTTAATGTTCCTTAAAAGAAAAAGTTGACCAAGTAAAGGCAGATATTTGAAACACATAGGTACATAGAAGATGAATTGGGTAGACACAACATCAACCTAAAAGGCATTGAGAAAAGAAGGGAAAAGGGGAAAGAAATTATAATGGAAATAATTGATATGCATTTCCAAAATTCAAGCATGTTTTCAGATTGAAAAGGTGCTTTGAACCCTAAGCAAGATGACTAAAGAAAGAAAAACTCAGACAGATTCTCTTGCAATTCCAGGACATCATGAAAAGAAACAAGATCCTAAGGTTTCCTACAAATGAGTTAGAATCAACTTGGAATCAGAATTTTTATCAACACTAGAGCCTAGAAAAAACTTTTGATGCTTTCAAAGTTCTAAGAAGAAATGGGTTTAAACCTAAAACTGTCAATCAAGTGTGAGCATAAAATAAAGACATTTTTGGGTATGCAGTGATTCAGAGAATTTGTATCCAACATGTACTTCAGAAAAAACTACTAGAGACTATACTTAAGCAAAAAATAAAATAAAATAAATATATAAATAAATATAAATATAAAAGATAAACATATAAATAATAAATAAATAAATATAAATAATATAAAAATAAATAAATAAAATAAACACACACACACACACACACACACACACATATATATGGAATCCAGGAAGGAAGAAAGTATGAGAGTTGAGAAGCCGTGGATCTAATTTGAGTACACTGGAATGATACCCCAGAATGGCAGATATGTAGTAGAGAGTGGTCAGTCCAAATTAGAACATGTTATCAGAGTCAGAGGGCCTGACAAAGAACATCTTCCAAAGAACATGGGTTTCTTATAACAATTAATGAACAAATAATTAGTATATATATGTTCTTAGTATATAACATATTATAATTAATGGTTAAAATTAATGATAGAGATGTCATTATTCTTTTATCAACAAGAAAAAAGAAAGGCAATTAGAAACCCTAAGAAGTACAAAAGTTGGACAGAAAAGTAAAAGTTCAAATATTAAACAATGTAAAATGTGTCATTTTTGAATAATTTTTGGCAAATGAACTTGACCTTTGTAGTTGGAAAATTCTCCATTGAGTAGGGCAGATTTATAACATGGGATCGCATCTCCTGCATCACATCATTTGATTTTGTAATGACTAATATTTATATAATCATAATGTTATAATTGTTATTTATTGAGTTTTTTATTTTTATAGGCTGTCTATACAGAGAAATCACAAAACTGCATTTTAATTAGGGAGCGAATGTAAATGTTATAAATTTTTGTGATATAAGAAAATTACGTACCTGATGAGCGTTTAGGTTTGTGGAGGAAAGACAAATGGAGGGAAGGATAGGGCTGGTAATTTCCCTAACTTACGTAGAATATGTTGTAAAGTACTATGCGAAGTTGGCATAGTAACAAAAAAGACTGCAGTTAAAGACTGCCAGGATGAAAAGTCGCCTAAATATGAGGCAATGGAAACTTTCATATACTTTTCATGGGAGTATAACTTGGTACTACCACTTTTGGAAAAGCGTTTGATAGTATCTACTGAAACAGAACAAATACATGATCATATGACCCAGCAGTTCCACTCCTAGTTTTATGTCCAACAAAAATGCGTAATACATGACTCCAAAGCTTGTACAAGAATGGTCCTAGCAGCACTATTCATACTAGCACAAAACTGGAAACAATCCAAATATCCCTTAACAGTAGAATGGATATCTACATTATAGTATTTGATGGCATACTGTACGGAATTAAAACAATCAGTGCTGCTACATGCTTTATTGCATGTGGATTGCAAAAGGGATGACTCTCACAAGCATAATGTTAAGTCAAAGCAGCCAAACACAAAAAAATGTATATATGATTTCACTTATTTAAAATTCCAAAAACATTTAAAACCAATCTGTGAGGATAGATGTCAGGATAGTGGTTAACTTCAGGAAGGAGACAGGAGGGGGGCCTATGGGGTTCTGGTACTGATCCGTTTCTTAATTTGAGATGTGATTGCATGGGTATGTTCACTGTGCGAAAAACTCATCTTGGTCATTTTTGATTTGGGCACTTTTGTATATTTCAATAAAAAGCTTATTTTAAAAACTTAAAACCTAAATGATATTTAAAAGGTTAGTATTTAAATTTTACATAACTAATAGAACATAACTAATAGAAGAACTGATGGATGGTAAGTACCAAAATAGCAAAGTGAGGGAAGGAGGGCTACGCAAATGAAACAATCTCTCTTCCGTAGACTCATTGACAATTGCTGTTTAAAATTGATAAGTTAAGAAACGGTAACATGTATTTTAGTATTTTCAGAAGTTTGGAAACTGAAACAATAAAAAAAGTGTTTTCTACTGAGGAATGGGAAAGTAAAACTTTTACTTTTTATCTTTTACTCTTCTGTAACAAGAGTAACATTAAAAAGAGAAAAAACAATTAAAAGTAGTATTAAGTTCGAAACCAGCCTGAGCAAGAGTGAGACCCCGTCTCTACTATAAATAGAAAGAAAGAAATTAATTGGCCAACTAAAGATATATATAGAAAAAATCAGCCAGGCATGGTGGCGCACGCCTTTAGTCTCAGCTACTCGGG
>CAUYRT010045389.1:0-28830 GCA_963574885.1 Lepilemur ruficaudatus
CCTGGGCTGAAGCGATCCTTCTGCCTCAGCCTCCCGAGTAGCTGGGACTACGGGCATGTGCCACCATGCCCGGCTAATTTTTTCTATATATATTTAGTTGGCCAATTAATTTCTTTCTATTATTAGTAGAGACGGGGTCTCGCTCTTGCTTAGGCTGGTCTCAAACTCCTGACCTTGAGCAATCCGCCCGCCTGGGCCTCCCAGAGTGCTAGGATTACAGGCGTGAGCCACCGAGCCCGGCCCGGGGCTGGTAAGTCTTTAACCCCTTTCTAACACTTGTGAATCTCCCTTTATAGAAAAGAGAGAAGCTGGGCAGTGGCTCACACCTGTAATCCTAGCTCTCTGGGAGGCCAAGGCAGGAGGATTGCTTGAGGTCAGGAGTTTAAGACCAGCCTAAGCAAGTGAGATAAAAAATAGAAAAATTAGCCAGGCATGGTGGCATCTGTCTGTAGTCCCAGCTACTTGGGAAGCTGAGACAGGAGGATCGCTTGAGCCCAGGAGATTGAGGTTGCTGTGAACTATGATCACACCACTGTACTCTCTTCCCAGGAGACAGAGCAAGACCCTGTCTCAAGAGAAAAAGAGAGAGAGAGACCTCCTAGCAAGCAAGAGTATCTAAGCTAGAATTATTTTGTTTTCTCTTTACCTACTGTTTTCATAAAGCCATACTGGTTTTCCATTTTGAGTACTGATACAGTTTTCTTATTGAAGTTGTATAAAAGTGAGTTAATTTAAAGAAGAACACTAAGTAGATGAGGTAAGCAGATATGGCAGAAATCATGGATCAGGTACAGGAGGTACAAATGACCAGGGTTTGGGGAAGTCCTGGGTGGGGCACCTATAACTCTTCAGTTTTAACATCAGCCGTTTTTCTAGGAAACTGCCTTAGAGGCTAGGTGCTGTTGTTTCTCTTTTTTTAAGAAGAGAAGAAGGTAAGGTGTCTCCTTGGGCATTTAATCATGGGATCCACTCTACTTACCAAGGAATTTTCCTTAGCAACTTCAATGCCAGCTGCAAAAACCTTGGCCACACCCTCTGTGAAATGGAGATAGGAAGGAACCCCAAGCTGAGTGGCTGGTCTTGGGCCATTATCAGCCTCCTGCTTCTGTTTCTGGGAGGCTCAAAGGAGGGAACTCCAGGACTTCCACACTCCCAGAGTAGACAGCAGCTGTCAGCAGCCCTCTAAGTAGAACATCTGCCCTTGCAGCCATGTGGGGAGTAGGGCTGGTGAAGCCAAAGACCTGTGAGGACCCTTTGCCCCTGGGATAAAGGTGAAGCTCCTTGGGTACATCCCAGCACCCAGCACAGATCTGGCACCAGGAAGTGCTCGAGAAAGCTTTGCTGAGTTGAAGAGGGTACATGCTAGCGTGCATTGCAGTAATATCAGTTCTGATCCCTCTGGGCCTTTTATGAGACTTCCTCTTCCTCCATCAAGTCTCCTGTACCTTAAGGTGCCTGTGAAGAGTTTGGGGAGGCAAGGGCAAGACTGAGATCTAACGCCAGGTAGATGTGGGTTTCAATCCTATTTAGCTATTCAAACAAAGCAGTTGGCTGAGCCCGAGTGTTCCTGTGTGTGAAATGGTGATCCTGACCCCCCACCACAGAGGTGGACAGTGTGTGATGAATAAAGGAGATAATGTGAGAAGAGCAACATCCACAGGCCAGGTACACATTTGCTTATTACATTATGCCCGTGTTTGAACTACATAAAGTGCAGAAAGTACAGATTCTTCAGGAAATCGGAACTCATTCTGCCTAAGGGATTGAGGCAGGGAAAGCTCTCTACTTGAGGGCACTTTCAAGTTGGTTTTGAAGAATAAATAGGAGTTCCCCACTGAACGGGCTGTGAGGCTTAGGAAATAAAGCCTGGTCAGAGGCATCGAAACAAAATGAGGCGGCTGAGAGTCACACAGAGAGAGCACTCCCAACCTGTACGCAGAACTGCAGCAAGAACTCTGGCCAAGAAGACGGAAGGAGAGTGGTGGCACATATCTGCAGTCCCAGCTACAGGAGGCTGAGCAGGAGGATCGCTTGTTGGCTTAAGGCCAGCCTGGGCAACATAGTGAGATCCCTCCTCTAAAAAATAAAAAAGAAGAAGAAGGAAGGACTTACCCCAGAGCTCTGGGAAGAATTCTAGTCTGGGATTAAGGGTTTAAGATGACCTAAGCAAGGTCAAGGGCCCCTTCATCATAAGTCATATCAAAGGTCAACTGGTCCATCCCTTTGCGGCTAAATCACCGGATTACTTCTGCCCCTAAACCTGCCTGCTTTGTGCTAGAAGTGAGCCCCACATCGCATGAGTAGGGAAGAAGGGGGAGGCTCCTCCCTGACTCCTGGGATTGTGTCCAACAGGCTGGGCCTGGAGCAGCCCCCTCCTCCCAGCCCCAGGAGCCTGACCCCCACCTTCTGCGCAGGGCTCCATTTCTCCCAGCAGCCTTGACCCAGGGCAGTGATACCAAATTGAAAAATAAGCCCCCTTTCCTGGGCCTGGAGGGACAGGAGGAGGAAGGGCCCATTTTCTAGGTCAGATTCCTTGGCCCTGCCCCTCCTCCCCTGCCCATGTTTTTCAAAACTAGACCTTGGGGAGTGAGGGAGAGGGAGAGTGTGTGGATGCTTCTGTGTGTGTGGCTGAGTGTGTATATCCTGTGTGGAGAGGGGCGGAGAGAGGGAGAGAACAGAGCCTGGGAGTGTATGTGTGCTGTGTGTGGAGAGCGAGGGTGACAGAGAGGGAGGGAGAGGGAGAGAACAGAGCTTGGGAGTGTATGTGTGTGGCTGTGTGCAAGAGAGAGGCTGTGGGGTGTGTGTGTGTGTGTGTGTGTGTGGCGCTCCAGCAGCAAGCTGCACCTTAAAGGCACAGACCCTGCCTCTGCCTGCTCCTCCACCTCCTCCCCCAGCCAGGACCACCTCCCCACCACAGCAGCAGAACCAGAGCAGGGCCCGTCCCCAGCGACTCCAGCCTGAGGGAAGAGAAGCAAGCCCAGCCTCTCCACAGCTGAGGCTTGAGAGCTCAGAAATGGGTCCTGCAGGAGGAAGGAGAAAGGGGCTTTAGAACCGAGGACAGCCAGGCCTCCCCTGAGGACTGGGGGCTGTGGAGGCCCAGCTCTGGGGCAAGGCTGCCTGGGTGGGACTCTAGCTCTCCACCTACTAGGGGTGGGGTCCGTGGAGGGAGTCTACAACCTCCACACCTCTTCCCAAGGCTGGTGGCAAGGGCACAGAGCTCTGTACCCATCACTGATGGAGGCCGAGGGGGTGTGCACAAGTGCAGGGCAGCCACCAGGGTCTCTGTTGCAGGCAGGAAGCTGCTGTCTCAGGTCTGCACTCTCAGCTTCTCAAGCTCCATTCTGGGGCAGGAGCTTGAGAACAGAGAACTAGGGTATTTGTTTTCTTCCTACAGCAACCTGTCCCCTCCCCTCACCGTCACACCCAGTTGGGGCTCCAAGGCAGAAGGTGGTGGGTGGAGCACAGGGAGGCTAAGACCTGGTTTCTCATCCTGCCTCTGCCTCCCATTCACCGTGTGACTCTGAACAGGTCCCTCACCCTCTCTGGGCTGCTGTTGCCCCCTCTGTACAATGGAAATATTGGGTGCGGAGACTCTGCCAGCTCTTCTAGCTGACGTTCCCCTGCTGTGGATCCAATGGTGGGCATCATTTGGTGAGAAAATGCTTGCACCTAGGAAAAGGATAAGAAATTGTCTAGCTCTGAATCTTCCCTCCTCTATGCCAGAGCCACAAAAACGATTGTGCACTGGAAATGTCCACGGAAATCTCCTGGTCCAAGCGCCCCATTCCCAGTGGGGGAAACTGAGGCTGGGGGGAAGGGGCAGGTGGTGAGTTGCACAAGAACTCAGGGAGTCAGAGCCTCCAGTTCCGCAGCAGGGCAGGGGCGCAGAGGAAGCAGCGGGAGTGGCGAGGCCGGGAAGAAGAGGAGGAGGAGTAGCAGCCCCGGGCGCGCCCCGCAGGCCCGACCCCGCGGGCCCCTTCCGGCCCCTCCCCCAGCCTGCGCACCGTCCCGCCACCTGCTCCCCCGCCCGCTGGGGCGGGGCGGCCGCCCCCGTCCCCATGGCAACGCGCAGCCCCGGCCGGCCTCCCCGGCCTCCCCGCCGCCGCGCAGCCCATCTGGCCCCAAGCCCACCCCAGCTGGGCCGCCCGCGGCCGGTCCCGCCGGGGGCCCTCACAGCCCGCAGCGCCTGAGACTGGAGCAGGCTGCGCCAGACGCAGGGCGCCTCCCCTTGCCGTGGAGATGGCTGGCTGCGGGGCGCACGAGGTGGATCCCAAGCCACCCTCTTTGGGCTCTCACATTCTCGTCATGGGGCAGAGAGAGACTCCCACATGCCCACCCAGCGTGGCAGGAGGCAGTGTCTCAGAATTAGAGGCCAGCTTTCTGGAGACAGCCGGCCTGGGTTCCTGGCCCCAAGTAGCGTGACCCTGAGCATTTTACCTAACCTGTTACTCATCTGAAAATTGGAGCCGATCATAGAACCTGCCTCAGAATGGCTGTGAAGAGCAAATGGGTCAATAACGAAAAATGGGTTGGTCTGATGGTAATGAGTTACCAGAACTTACTACCCTTAGTGTTGCTAAAGTTGGTGTACAACCCCCTTGTGCTACGTTCGACTGGCTTAAAAAAAATTTTTTTTAAAAGGATGGAGTTAGCACTCAATAAATATCAGGTATTATTATTGCTGCAGGCCACAAGTGTTGCAAGAGAGGGAGAAGTGCAAGGGTCCTAACCCAGCCTGGGGGGCCGCAGGGGAGGCTTCTTAGGGGAGGTGATGCTGGTTGGTGATACTTAGGAAGTAGCAGTTAGTCAGGAAGCCAAGGAGAAGAGCCTTTGCATCAGCAAAGGCATAGAGGTGAACAGTAGTAGCTTGGGTGGGTGGAAAACTAGGGAGACTGACAAAGCTCCAAGGGTTGCTGGAAGAGTGTAGAAGAACTTGGGCTTTAGTTGCAGGGCACTAGGACAAGAGCCACAGCCACTAATGGGTTTTGAACAGAGGTGTGATGAAGCACCTTGTTTTCCTAGTGATCACTCTGGCTGCCCCATGTGGAATGGCTTAGAGGGGCCAGTGGTCCTTCTGAGGAATGATAAGGCCTGAACAACGGTAGGTACAGTCATTGGAAGGTGGGGACAGAATCGGGAGCTACTAAGGAAGTAGGTATGGCAGGACGATGACCTAGGGATTGGATGTGGCGATGGACATGGACACTCAGGTGCTTGGCTTGGGCTCTGGGAGGGTGGCAGAGCAGAAGAGGGGCAGGTCTGGGGGAGGAGGAAGATGAGTGTGTAGCAGGGGTGAGGGTGGGGGTGCTGTCTAGCTGAGAACACTTCAGAGTGGAGCAAGGAGGCCTAAGCTGGAGAGGCCAACATGGGAGACCATCAGGGTCTGGATGGTGACAAGTCCTGCCACGGTCTGAGAGCTGCCCCACAGTCATCAGGGTTGGGGACTGAGGGTGGGGAGTGACAGCTCTCTGACTGAATTCTAAGCGTCCTTTCCCTGGGTGCCATGTGGAAGCTGGCCATAAGAAATTCAGGAACTCTGACACAAACTCCACATGTGCCATTATCTCTTTCTGAGCCTTTTGGGGTTTTAGAGGGTTGTTTGGGAGTGAGGGAGGGGCAGAAGGATACAAGGAGATCGCATATTATGCTGACCTGTCCCTGCTCTGTTGTTTACCTGCTGTGAGGTCTTAGGCAAATCTCACCAGGTCTCAGTTTCTTCCTTGGTGCCTACTTTGTAGGGTTATTGTAGTAATGGAACAGGATGCTGGACACGAAGCTCCCAGCACAGTCTCTGGCACGAGGAAGGTAGTCTTGTTAAACACGTAAATTCCAAGATCCTTCTCAAGACCCAGGAATATGAATTTCCAGGGGTGGGCCTGGGAATCTGCAGGTAACACTGGTCACCATTGGATCAAAGCCTCCAGCCACTGGGACTCCTCTGGCACTGGCTCCTCCACCAGGCAGCTCCCCTAACATTGCAGCCTGGGGCAAGAGTGCAAATGGCAGCCCCCCTGCCAGGCTTCTCCCTCTCTTCCCACCTGCCTCATCCCTTACTGCAAGGGTCCTTGTGCACCTGTACTTGTGTCCACTAGGAGGACAGTCCCAAGTCCCAGGAGTGGGTTCAGGGCCCTTTGGGCAAGGAATTCTAGATCCCAGGTACCTGGAGAGTGATCTAGAATGGTGAGCTTGAACCTCAGGTGGGCATAAGCCCTTGGACCCACACATGCCTCACCTTGGAGGGAAGCTTGGGGCTGGAGGAAGGCACAGGAAAATCCTATATAACAGAGTTTGAGGCAGGGGCCCAGCTGCCCGGCTCTTCGGGCTCCCCCACCTCTGTTCCTCTCAGCCTTTCCCACCAAGGCCCTCTGGCCATCCCCTGCTTCCCAGCAGCCACATCAGGAAGGCTGCAGCCATTGGTTCACCTGCCTCCTACATGACTAGCTGATGTCATGGCAGACATTGCCTCCAGCCACAGCCGCCCTCTGCTGGCCCTGGGGAAGGTGGAATTCTGAGGCCTCCCCCACCTTATATGTGCCCAGTCCCTCACTTGTCATGGGAGGGAATATTATTCTCATTTAAAAATGAGGAAATACGACCATGCAATGCCCCTGCAACCTGCCCAAACCATCCCCAATTTACAGGTGAGGATGGTGTGGCTCAGGAAGGAAACTTGCCCAGGGACAACCCAGCTGGTGAAGAAGCAGAGTCAGGGTTGAAAGTCAGGCTGGTTAGACCCTAGCCCAGACCACAGGGACCCACGTCAGGGCTCCAGTAAGTCTTGCGAAGAGGAGCTGAGGATAGTTGGAAACCGGGCCTGCCATCTCCAAGGAGGACCACGGAATGTGAGGAATGTCCACCCCCAGGGCAAGGCCCTGGGCAAGGTGACCTTTGGGGAGATAAAGTCAAATTCCAATGCTCAGAAGTGAGCCTGGAAGAGACTAGCAAAGGTAGACCTGGGTGGTACTGCCAGGGACCAGAGCAGCTGCAGCCCAGCCCCTGCCGCCCAGACTCCTCCCTGAGCCAGTGGTTAAAACTGGGGCATGTGCTGGGAGGAGACAGTGCTATGGGCCTTAGTCCCTGCTGTTCCCTCCACTGGAATCTTCTTTCCCCTGCTCTCTGCCAATGACACGTCAGCTGCTAGCCTCTAGCCCTGTCCCCAACTGCTACCTGAACATTTCCACTTGGAGAGGCCCGGAGAACTGCAGCCACAGCCATCCAAAACTAAACTCAGCACACCCCTGCCACCTCCCAGCATCCTTTCTGGGAATGCCACCTCTGTCTCTGCTTGGCCACTCAGAAGTCCAGCTGCTAGACTTGCCCTTTTCCCTGTCACCCCACTCATCCAAACTCAATCTCCTAATGCCTCTGGGATCTTCTGTCCCACCTGCCATCATACTTCAGTCCCTCTTCTCTTGCCTGGAGCCCAGCGAGCCCTCCTTGTTGCCTTTGGCAGAATCATCCCCAATTTACAGAGGAGGGCACGGTAGTTTAGGAAGGAGAGGTAAATTGCCAAAGGATTCCCCAGCTGGTAGGAGGCAGAATCAGAATTAAATTTAAAATTAAATTTAAATTAAATTTCAAATCAGTTAAATTTGAATGTCAGATAAACCATGTATTTTTTTAGTATAAGTATATCCCAAATATTGCATGGGATATGCTTATACTAAAATGTATTAATTGTTATCTATTTGAAATTTAGATTTATTGGGTGTCTTGTATCTTACCTGGCAACGCTAAGCCAGTGTACTTTACCACTTAAAACGCGCTATGGTTTCCTGGGAAACAGAAGACGGACAAAACTCCCAAGCTTGGAGCACTCTTCCCCCACTGGTGCTTCTCTGCCCATCTCCTCCTGCCCTTCAATTCTCAAAAATCACCTCCTCCAGGAAGCCTTATGTAACAGCCGTAGGTGGGGGTCAGGGCTGTTCTGTGTCCTTAGAGGCCACCACACTTCCCTATCAGAGCCCTGGGTGTTCTGTACTACTCGTCTCTCCCAGTCAGTAAGCGCTCCATGAGAGCACTTTTGTTCATGGTACCCTGGCCCTAGGACCCCGCACGTGGCCCTTGGAATGACTTGCTGTGGAACCCCAGATAAACTCATTGCCTTCTCTGGGCCTCAGTCTCTCCATCCATATGAGGAAGGGTTGTCGGAACTGGTCTGTGAGGCCTCTTCCAGTGTCATTCATGCCCACCCATTTCAACCCGACCTGCACTTTCACCCTGAAGAGCCTGGGCAGCGTGGCCTAGGGGAGCATGCAGAACTCAGCATGGAAGACATGAGGACAAGCCAGCTCTGCCTAGTGCTGCTGCACCTCGGGCCATTACCCACCCTCTCTCTAGCCTGACTTTTCTCCCCTGCCAGGTCCTGTAAAAGTGGAGAGCCCACGGCCGGCCTGGTGAGGCTGTTAGGAGGTTGAAATACCAAGGGAAGCGTGCAGCAGAGGCTGGGCACACAAGACGCCCTCAAAGGACATGAGATTTCTCCCCATTCTTCCTCTCTGCCGAGAAGGCTTAAATGCCCGGGAGGGGCTTGGGCTCAGGCTGGGGCTGCAAGAGCTCCAACGGGAAGGGGGGAAGGAGAGAGAAGCTGGGCTGGGAGCACTCAGGCAAGACTTTAAATCTGGTTTTCAACTTATTTATTTATTTATTTTTAAAGGGCCTGAGCATCTTCTGCAGGAGACTCAGGCATCGGTCCCCTGGACAGAGAGGTGACCTGGCGTGAATCCTCCCTCACGTGTAGGGTTTGATATTTCAGCCTAAGTGGGGGGCTAGGAGCATATGGGTGTAGGTAGAACTGACTCTTGGACATAAGTCCTAGGAGACCCCAAGGTGGGGGGCCTTGTCTAGCCTTAGATCGACTAGACTCTCCAGGCACCCCAAATGAACACAGCCTGAGTGACAGAGGGTGCTCCGTGGCTCCAGAAGCTCCCCCACCACCTGTGCCTGACCGCTGCGGGGACATGGCCTGCGGCAGCCCTGCTCTGTGCGGGCTCTACCAGCGCTTGCACCAGGCCTTCCTAGGCCCTGTTTTGGTCTCCTCTCCTGGACAGTTTGGGGCAAGGAGGGGGAACATTTCCTTCCAGGACAGACAGTCTGGGACTTTGGAGGGTGAGACCAGAGATGAATCCGGCCGCTGAGCAGGAGGCTTAGCCCAACGCTCTCCACTGCTCTCCGCTCTCCCCCTGCCCGGTGCCTTCTGTTCCTCCCGTCCCTCTCCCACCTCCTCCTTCCTCCCCTTGCCTGCCCCCAACCCTGCTGAACTAGCTTCCTGTCTGCCCATTAATCAGGCCAGGACTGACCTCCTGGCCAAAGAGCTAAGAAGAGGAGGGAGGATGAAGAGGAGGGAGGGAAGGAGGGATGTGCCCTCACTGAGCGTCTGGTCAGCTGCTCACCTGTGCGTCTCCCAGCCAGCCTGCAAGACAGAACCTATTTACAGAGAGAAAACTTAGTCCCCAAGAAGGTGGATGTTCTGCTCAGGCCACAGCCCTGGCACTTCCCCTCTTCGCTCCAGGGCTCCACGGCCAATCCAGGGGCTTAAACTGACCCTGGAGGAGGAAGAGAGTCCGGGAGTCCTAAAGAAGGTCACTCCGCCATTCAGACGCTGAAGCCAGTGGAGCAGAAGGAAACCTTGTCCCAAACACGCAGGTGACCTGACAGAAGTCACTTCACCTTTCTGAGGATCCCTCTGTCCAGTTAAAATCTGGCATGGAATGACCTTTGCCCTCCAGGGTAAGGTGATAAGTGCCTGGGCTTTGGAGCTAGGCTCGATTTCAAACTCTGGTTCTACTGTCCCTAGGCGAGTGGCTAGAGACAAGCCACTCCATTCTCTGAATGTCACTTCCCACCCCATAACAAGGGGGTGACGAGGCCGTCCACATGCGGCTTTTCTGAGGACGAGGAGAGGAGAGTGCAGTGGAGGCTGCACACGTGGGTGCGGGCTGGAGAGAAATCCAATGAGAAGGTGCCGTGGTGTGAGCTGTGGGACCCAGGCCGGCAAATCCCTCACTGCCTTGCAGGGGGACCAGGTAACTGACCCCCACCACTACCCGCCAGTGCCCCACAGGCCAGAGCATCCTCAGGCCTGGGCGGGCAGACTCCACACTCACACCTCTGCCTGCCCTTTCCTCCTCCTTGGACCCACACCCTATCCTACCCTCTCCCGGCCCATGTCCCTGCCATGCAGATCCATCCTTCATCATTCCTCCCCATGCCCACCCCATCCCATTCTCCCACCTCCAGAACAAAAGGGACTTTTGACATTCTTTGTCTCGTGCAGACTCATTGTCTGAGAGCAGGGCCCACCAGGCCCTGCAGCTGGGACCTGCCACCTACCCCTGAGTCCTGGCCCAGCTCTCTGGGGAGGCTTTGCACAGGAGAGGGGGGAGGCAGACAGAGAAGGAGGGAGGGAGGGGCCTTAAAGGAGCAGAGCCTTCTTTCAGAAAGCATTTCCCATCCCCAAGATCAGAATTGGCAGGAAGGAAACCAGATAAGGGAGGAGGACAAGAGGGGGTCTAAGGAGATTGGGACGGGGCTGAAGTTGGGCTAAACCCGCTCTCCTGGCTCCCAGCCAAGGGCTCTTTTCATTCACTGATTTATCAGTGTGTTTTAAAGGAACTGGTCCCAGTGCTGGCCTGATTCACTGTGTGACCTTGAGTGAGTTCCTCTCCCTCTCTGGGCATTGGTGGTCTTCCTTGTATAAAACGAAGGGGAAGAACTGGAGGATCTCTCACATGGGAGACTTTCTGAGCCAGACCCTGGCCAGGTGCCAGGATACCAGAGACAAGCCCCGCTCCCAGAATCTCCGTCTAGGATTCCATCAGGAAAGACCTCAAAGTGACTCAAGGGAAAAGTAGTATGTTTCTATTAAAGCAGGACCCCCAAAATGGTGGAGGAGAACTGGCCTCCAATTGTACGGTCCTGTATAACCCGCAAAGCTCTTGTACCCTCTTCCTCTATCAACAAACTTGTAAGACAAGACCGAATACTGTCCTCTTTCCACAGCAAATGAGGCTACAGGCTCATGGAGGACAGGCCCGGACCCACGCTGGGAGCAGGGTGTCTGGAGAGGGATGTCTGATCTGAATGGAGATGTTGGGTCCCTTTCAGCCAGCATGACACAGGCAGTGGAGGTTCTGGCCGAGGACCCACGTGAGCAAGGTCCAGCAGTGAGACAACAGCCAGGTCACTTTGGCTAGAACCTGGGGTGTGCCTGAGGGGAGGAGAGAGAGAGGAGGCTGGAGGGTCTCGGCTGCCCGGCTGAGGATTTTGTCCTGTGGGTGCCAGGGAGCCTGGGGGACTTTGTGCCAGGCAGTGTTTATTAACTGCTGTCGCAGTAAAGGGAATGAACAGTGGGGGCCCCGGGGGAGGCCACAGAAGCTGGGACAGCTGTACACACAGGTACCTTCTGACAAAGGGGCCGTGTAGCCCGTCATGCCGTGGGGGAGGGGCCGTGGTGGGGCTGAGCAGTTCCTCCCAGGAAAGAGGGGAAGTGAGCAGGGAGATGAAGCAGGGAGAGGAAATGAAAGATTAAGTGCATAAAGGCCATAAAGCTCAGAAACGTCCAGGCCGGATGGATTCCCGGTTTACAGATATACTTATGTTCAAGGATGCTCCGCCAGGCCTGACAGCCCAGCAAGAGCCACCACCCAGGGAGGCAGGGGGGTCACTGGGCTGGAAGGGACCCCTTGTGCCCTTGTGGTCCTCTCTTGCCACCCTCCTCACCTACCCTCAACTCCTCCCTGGCTGGCTGACAGCCCAGCTGGAAGCAATTGTGGGAGCCCCCAGCCTGGAGAGCTGCATCCCACAAAGGGCCCTGGTAAATAGCAGCCCACACCCCAGACGGCCTGCAGCACCCCTCCTCCCTCACCCCCTTCCCCCCTTGCAGCCCCCTGCCCGGAAATTTAAAACAACTGCTCGACACAGTCTTAAATCCTCCAGGAAAGAGCTTGGGTTGGCAGGCCTGGGCCCTGCCTGGAACTCCGTCTCCTCCAGCCCCCACTCTGAGCTCCCCTGAAATATCCTCCCCCTCCCTTGGGCTCCCAGCCTCTGGGCTCCCTGTGCTGGTTGTCGCTGCAGGGCACAGCGGCTGCAGCTTGTCCAGATTGCCAGGTAGACTATAAGCATCATGAGCACAGGGTGGCATCAGTCTTGTCCCCGCTGTATCCCCAGCACTGGGTCTACCATGGAACAAATGCACAGCGTGTATATGAAGAATAAATAAATGGGACTACCGTGTGACCCTGGGCCATCACTCTGCTCTTTGGGCCTCAGTTTCCTCATCTATCAAATGGTCATGATAACTTTCACCCAATTTCTTTCCCAGGGTTGTGAGAATTAAACAAGCACATTTCTGCCAGTGTTTCAGTAACCACAGGGCTGATGGGTCACAAGGACTCTTGCATTTCTGGCCTCAGTTTGCTTCTCTGTAAAACGGGGACCTAAGTTAAGTGCCAGCCAGGATCCACTCCCAGCCTGGAGATTCTGACTCTCCAGCCAGAGCTAAGGATGCCCAGACTTTCCTCCTTAACTGCCAGCTGGGCGGCAAGGGGTCAGCCGAGGATGTGGTGTCAGGAAAAGAGCCACTATTTTGTGTGGCACCTAACTTGCTGTGTGATCTTCTCTGGGCCTCAGTTTCCTTCTCTGTAAAAGGGGAAGCGGAGGGGAGGGCATAGGATGTCTGAAATGACCTCCAGCAGTCAAGTTTTGTGACAGGACACCATCTGGAGGGCACTGAGCAGGAGAGTGGTGCGATCGGAGTCCTGTTCCAGGGCACCCATTCTGGGGTGGTGTGGTTCACGGGGAGAGGGTGGGGCTTCTGGAGGCTGGAGACCTGGAGGGACTGTTGCCTTTGCCACGCAGCAGACACAGTGGCCTCCACGCCTTTTCTCATGCTGTGCCCCATGATGGCCCTGCCTCTTCCCAATATCTCCTGCCTTTTCAAACTCACCCATGTGTAAGACACACAGTCCAGGGACCACCTCCTAGATTGTCTCTGATGCAGTTAATCTCCTCCTCCTCTGTCATCTGCAGTTTCCCAGCCATGTGCCTTTACCATGGGACATCAGTTCAGATTACTGGGGTGAGCATGTGTCCCGAGGTCAGAGTTGTGCCCTGCCCACATCCATGCCATCTCCAGCAGCCGTCACCTGGCCTGGCCCAGAGGAGGTGCAGTACTGTGTACTTTGAGTCCACCTGCAGGGTAGGAGATTGGGCTCTAGCCTCAGCTAAACTGCCAATAGCTGTGTGACCTCGGGCAAGTCACTTCTCTTTTCTGGACGAAGGTCTCTTTTGGCCACATAGTAGTTATCCTCATTATTTATGCCCAGGTTGGGACTCTGAGGGAGGGACCACCCTTGGGCTTCTTCCCTTTCTTGTGCCCCATGACCATGACAAGCCATTACATTGTCATTCCAGCCATAGCCCCAGCTCACTGAGAACTTCGTGCAGGCTGTGCCATAGGCTTGTATGCAAAAGGACTCCTCTACTCCCTCTCCCCACCCCTTCCCAAGGGAAGGAGCACAGTAGGACCTCCATAAACAGTGACATGTGATCAAATGCGCGGCTTTGCAAAAGGCCACCAACAGTATTCACTACCCAGGCCCAGCCACAGCGGGCCTCTCTCCCCTGCACCCTCCCATGAAGCCGTCCTGCTGGGACTACCCTGGCCTTCCTTGGGGGTGTGGGGAAGGGGTGCTGTCAGCCCCTAGCAGATGGGTCTTTAGCAGCGCGCTGTTCTGCCCCAGGCAAGCCCTGCGTGAATCTCAGCCAGAAGCCCTCTCCTCTCCCCCACCCCCACGGGCTGGGACAGACCTCAGCCAGCAGGCCTCCCAGCTTTGATCAATACAGGGCAAGCAGCCAAGGCGGCTGCAGGCTCCATCCTCCCAGGAGGCCCCAGCTCAGCCGGGGTCACATGGGGGAGGGGGCCAACGCCTGGCTCAGGGGCTCAAGGGGGTGGGGCAGGGCAGGGGAGAGCAGGGGAGGCAGGCATCACTCACACAGTCATTCACTCCTTCACCCACTCGCTCCTCCACGCACATTTGTTCCGTCCACAAATATTTAGCGAGCGCCAGCTATGCACCAGGTGCTGTCGTGAGCACTGGGGACACAGCAGAGGACAAGATAGCAGCTCTCATGGAACTGATGTTCCAGTGGGGAAGCGAAACAACAGATAAGCGAACAGACAAAAATAAGAGGTAGTTTCAAAAGGTGATGAAAATAAAACCCGCTAGGGGACAGGGTGACATGACAGGGTAGCATTGACAGTGGGCAGGGAGGATAACGACTAAGCCGAGAGGGCCGCCATGTGGCTCGGGCCAGGAGATCTGCGTGCAGGAAGCTTATTGGGGTGCACTCCTGGGCTGCACCCCTGCAGGGTAGTGAGGGCAGCAGGGCGGGGTGAAGGGAGAAGTTGGGCTGTGCTGCAGCCACAGCAAAGGCCTCCGCTGACCCCACGGAGCTCTAGAGCCAGGATAGCCTTTCAGAGTTGTCCTAGCTCAAGGCAGCAAGGCACATGGACCCAACACTGGATGTGGCCACCCCCAGGAAGGGGCAGGATGTGGGGCAAGCCAGCTGTCTTGGGTGGAGAGTCATTCCCACGGAGGGATCTGAATGAGGCATGCGCAGCCCCAGGGAGTGAGCACCTCCACCCCGAGGGGAGGTTTGGAAGGCACACCACAGCATCCACTGCACTTACTCTTTGCGCTAAGGCCTAGAGGAAGGGCATTCCAGATAGAGGGAACAGCGAGTGCAAAGCCCCTGAGGCAGAAGTGAGCTCAGCCTGATTGAGGCACAGAAAGGCCAGCATGTGAAGTGTGCTGAGTAAGGGGTGAGTTGTGGGACAGAAATCAGGGAGGTGGGTAAAGGCCAGTCCAGAAGGACCTGTGAACCGTGGGACTTGATGCTAAGTGGAATGGGCTTAAAGAAGAGCGTTACCCTGGCTTCTGGGTAGAGAATGAGGAGTGGGCCAGGTGTGGTGGCTCACAACTGTAATACCAGCACTTTGGGAGGCTGAGGCAGGAGGATCACTTGAGGCCAGGAGTTTGAGAACAGCTTGGGCAACATAGTGAGACCCCCTCTCTACAAAAAATAACAAAATTAGCCGGTGTGGGGATGCACGCCTGTAGTCCCAGCTACTCAGGAGGCTGAGGCAGGAGGATCACTTGAGTCCAGGAATTTCAGTTGAGGCTGCAGTGAGCTAGGATCACACCACTACACTCCAGTCTGCGTAACAGAGCGAGACTCTGTCTCTAGAAAAAAGAAAATGGGGAGTGGGATTAGGGAGAGCCACTGGGAGCCTTGGGAGGGGTCTGCCGGTGGTTTAACCAGGGCGAGGACAATCCTAACTTAGGAGTTGAGTGCCCAGGTGAGGCAGGCCCGGGATGATATAGAGGCCCAGGGAGAGGGCTCCTGAGACACCTTGGGCTGCCGCAGGATGTTGCAGAGATGTTTCCAGCATCCCATGGGGTTACTAAACCAGGTGAATTTGGTCTTTCCAACCTCAAGATTCTGGAATATTGTGGATTTGAGAAGGAGCCTCGGAAACTCCTAGTTCTTCTCCCCAACCTGGGCAGGAATCCCCTTTCCAAAACTGGCGACTGGCCAGTGCACAGCCCTGCTGTGCCCCACAGGGATGAGGAGCTCACGCCCCATCCATCACTGCTGGAAATTCTGAGGGCTGCCTCCTTGTCGCTGCTCCCAGGGGCACTTGCTTTGCTCTGGCCCACACTGACCATATCATTTCCCCCATCCCAACAGCCCCAAAAGGCAAGGACATGGTCCCTCTCTCCACCCCCCACACCATGTCTTCTTGCTTTGTGAGCTCTCCTGCAGAGGGTCTCAGACTGTGTCCCCTCCCTGTCCCCAGCCTGGTCCCTTGCCGGGCCACTAACACATTGCTGTGATTTGTGTCTGATTCCAGAAAGGTATGGAAGGAAATCATTCTGCAGATTTGTAAGAGAAGTACAGTGTCTTCCAAGGATTGATGCATAGGGAAGCCTAAAGAGGCTGGGTTAGGAGAGCTGGGTTTTAGCCTGTTTATGTGACCTTGGACCAGTCCCTTCCCCTCTCTGGGCTTCATTTACTCTTCTGTAAACGAGGCTGTCCAACTGGATGGTATTTAAGAACTGTCCAGGACCAAAATATCGTGAGTCTATGTGTAGATTCATTCTTCAAACCCTGAGCTGTTTTCTTCTGACTCCTAGAGTCAGAGAATTCCGTACTCTTAGGGCTGGAAAGGCTTCCAAGAGCCTAACTCCCCCACCTCCAGAGCCACTTGCTCTGTTGAACAGGCAAATCAGTTGACTGTCTACCTCCAGAGCTTGTACTCCTCCAGACATGGGAATCTCATTACCTTTATTGGACAGTTTTATTAGAAAGTTCTTCAGCTAAACGCAAAGATTGTATGATTCTATAAATAACATGGTGACGCTTATCTTACTCTGTGTCATTGCTTCCCCATTCATTCATTCAACAATATCTATTGAGCCTCCGTCAAATGAAGGAAAGGCACTCACGGCCAAGTGGTGGAGCAAAATCAAAATTGAGAAGATAGCTGGGCGCAGTGACTCACGCCTGTGGTTGCAGCTACTTGGATGGCTGAGGTGGGAGGATTGCTTGAGCTCAAGAGTTTGAGACTAGCCTGGGCAATATAGTGAGACCCTGTCTCTTAAAAAAAAAAGTGACTCATGTTTTTTGAGCATTTACTATGGCCTATCACTGTTCTATGCACTTTGTTTTTTGTTTTTTGTTTTTTTGAGACAGAGTCTCACTCCCTTGCCCGGGCTAGAGTGAGTGCCATGGCATCAGCCTAGCTCACAGCAACCTCAAACTCCTGGGCTCAAGCAATCCTCCTGCCTCAGCCTCCCAAGTAGCTGGGACTACAGACATGCGCCACCATGCCCGGCTGATTTTTTTCTATATATATTTAGTTGGCCAATTAAGTTCTTTCTGTTTTTAGTAGAGACGGGGTCTCGCTCTTGCTCAGGCTGGTTTTGAACTCCTGACCTTGAGCGATCCGCCCGCCTCGACCTCCCAGAGTGCTAGGATTACAGGCGTGAGCCCGGCCTTGTTCTATGCACTTTGTATACACGATCTCATCTAATCTTCACAGCAACTCTATGAGATATGTATCCATATTATTGCCTCCCAATTAACAAATGACCAGAGTGAGGGTTAGAGAGTGAGTCAGGGGTCCAGTAGGAAATGGATAGCAAATGAAAATGTTTCTTGAAGAGTTTATTAATGATAAAGGGACTATTTACAGAGGCGAGGGGAGGGTTTAGGAAACCTACCAGGGATGGTGCATGCCCTGGGGTGGCAACAGTGGGGAGCCCTTACCAGCTACAGGTCTGAAGGGGAAACTGTGGGAAGGTTGTCACCAGAACCAGGTGAGAGCTGGGGCTGTGGAAGAGAAGCCACCCGACAGGAACTGTGACCACAGCAGAGTGAGGGTGAGAGGGGAGGAATCAATACTCCTTTCCCTCTTCCCTTCTGGGGCCTCCCATTGCTTGAGTCCACAGGAAATGAAGGCAAGGTTTCCTAGGTGATATGGTCCATACAGGTCAGCCTTCTGGGGCACAGTGCTAGGAGGAGAGAGATAAAGCATAGCCCTTGGGGAGGGGTTGGCATAAACTGAGGATAACCAAGCCAGAGAGTTGGGTAATGTGTCTAAGCTCTCGGTCAGTGAGTTGTGGAGCTATAGAAATAAAGACAAAATGGTAAGTACCGTGTTCAAGTTGTTGGGGTTTTTTTTGTTTGTTTGAGACAGAGTCTCACTCTGTCACCCAGGCTAGAGTGCCATGGGGTCAGCCTAGCTCACAGCAACCTCAAACTCCTAGGCTCAAGCAATCCTTCTGTCTCAGCTTCCCGAGTAGCTGGGACTACAGGCATGCGCCACCATGCCCGGCTAACTTTTTCTTTATGTTTTTAGTTGGCCAATTAATTTCTTTCTGTTTTTAGTAGAGACGGGGTCTCGCTCTTGCTCAGGCTGGTGTCAAACTCCTGAGCTCAAACGATCTGCCCACCTCAGCCTCCCAGAGTGCTAGGATTACAGGCGTGAGGCACCGCTCCCGGCCTTTAATGTCTATTTTTCAAAACTGTGGCATGACTTACAAACATTAGATTTTCTAAATCTTAAGGGGACCACCTGATGAATTATAGCCACCACTAAAATCAAGATTCAGAACATTTCCAGTGCCTAGAAGGCTCTCTCATGTGCCCTCCCAGCCACACCTGCTATAGAGTAACCACTATTTTGATCCTATCACCTTTATTTGTTTTGCCTGTTTTTGAAATCCATATAAATGGAATCATATACGTAGTATGTACTTTGTGTCTGGCTTCTTTTGCCCAGCGTTGCCTCCAAGAGATTCATCTGTGTTGCTGCATGTGGCAATTTTCTGTTCTCTCTCATAGTTGCGTAACATTCTACTGTACCAATGCATTATGTTTTGTTTATTCATTCTACTGTTTGTGGACACTTGAGTTGTTTCTGGTATTTGACTATTATAAATAAACGCTGCTATGAACATTCTTGTACATCTCGTTTAGTAGAAGTGCACACACTTGTTTCTGTCGAGCACATACCTAGAAGTAGAATTCCTGAGACATCTGGGGTGTGTGTGTGTGTGTGTGTGTGTGTGTGTGTGTGTAAAGATACATAGATATTTAGATATATTTAGAGAGAGCATTGGTAGATAGTTCCACTTTTCCAAAGTATTGTGCCAATTTATACTGCTACTAGCCACATATGAGAGTTCTAGTTGCTCCACATCCTTGCCAACACTTGAGAATGTCAGTCCTTTTCATTTTATTTCATTCTGGTAGATATATAATGGCATCTCATTGTGGTTTTAATTTGCATTTCACTGCTGACTAATGATATAGAGCACCTTTTCATGTGCATATTGATGATTTGTTGAAGTGTGTATTAAAGTCTCTTGCCTAATTTTTTAAAAACGTAGGTTGTCTGGGTTTGTTTTCTGGATGTATAAGACTTCTTTAAATACCCTGGGTGTGAGTTCCTTTTTGGATATATGTATTGCAAATATCTTTTCCAATCTGTGGCTTATCTTTTCATTCTCTTATTGGTAGATTTTGATGAACAGAAGTTCTTTTTTTTTTTTTTGAGACAGTATCTCATTCTGTTGCCCAGGTTAGAGTGCCATGGCATCAATCTAGCTCACAGCAACCTCAAACTCCTGGGCTCAAGTGATCCTCCTGCCTCAGCCTCCCAAGTAGCTGGGACTATAGGCCCATGCTACCATACCCAGCTAGTTTTCTCTCTTTTTAGTAGAGATGGAGTCTCACTCTTGCTCAGGCTGATCTTGAACTCCTGACCTCAAATGATCCTCCTGCCTTTGGCCTCCCAGAGTGCTAGAATTACAGGTGTGAGCCCCCCACCTGGCTGAACAGAAGCTCTTAATTGTAATGAAGTCCATTTTCTGTATCAGTTCTACTTTTTTTTTTTTTTTTTGAGACAGTGTCTTGCTCTGTCACCCAGGCTAGAGTGCAGTGGCATCACCATAGCTCACTGCAACCTCAAACTCCTGGGCTCCAGCGATTCTCCTGCCTCAGCCCCCTGAGTAGCTGGGACTACAAGTGCACACCACCATGCCTGGCTAATTTTTCTATTTTTGGTAGAGACAGGGTCTCGCTCTTGCTCAGGCTGGTCTTGAACTCCTGACCTCAAGTGGTCCTCCTGCCTCAGCCTCCCAGAGTGCTAGGATTACAGTGCTGAGCCACCTTGCCTGGCCAAGTCATGATCTTAACCATATGTCTATATTCTTCTTTCAAACTTTAAAAGCTTAAAAAGTCCCTCCATGTATCTGAAAATAAGGATCCCATTCTTCCATTCTCATGATTTTTGAGGCTGTGTCCATGCTCACTTGGCCTCCACAAAGTGACGCCCAGGCATTGCCACTCCTCCATTCTGGACCTTTTGCAGTTCCCCACTGCTTACACCCTCATCTCTTACCCGGCCCTGGTCCTCCGTGATCTGGCCCAGGCCACCTCCCTCACCTCATCACCCATGCAGCGTCTCACCTCTCTCTGTGTATCAGTCAGGAATTTTGGTTGCCAGTGACAGAATCCACTCAAGTATGTTAGAGCAGAAATAGCGTCTGTTACAGGCTGTTAGGAAATTCAGGCAGAATCAGGAGGGTGAGAAGAGCAGACTTAATAACAAACATCACATCTAGGAACAAGGCCCCACGTCTAGGAACCAACCTGCAGAACTGGCCATCCGAGGACTTGCTGTTGCTGCCACCACCATAACCAAACCCCAGGGCTAAGGCCTCAACTCTAACAGCCTCTGCTACTGCCACAGGTGCCAATGCCACATCTGTGCCAGAGACTCGACCTTGCCACCTGTGCTGCACCTCCCCCCACCAAGCAGATGCAGGGGCCACGACCACACAGCAACATGCAAGCTCATCTAGGGCCTCTTTGCTCATGTTGCTCCCTCCAGAATCAAAGTTTTGGGCAAGCGCATCTGATTGGCACAGCCTAGGTCACATGTCTGCCTCCTAAATGCAAGGGAAGCTGGGAATTGGAGTTCTGTTTTCTATCTTGGGAAGGTTGGACTCATTAGGGGAAATCATCCCAAATACAGAAAGACTATTCAAAAGATGGAAAGCTGTGAGTATGACAAATATCCTCTCTATATGTGTTGTCCCTTCAGCCTGGAATGCCCTTTTCTGTACCTAGAGAACTACAAGTCATTTTTTGAAGGCATCCTCAGTGTCACCTCTTCCAGGAAGACTTCCCTGACCATCACCCCAACCCACCACTGCCTAGGTTGGGTTAAGTGCCACTCTAGTGCCCCATAGACTTTATGACACTGATCACAACATGCTATGATTGGCCTCCCCATGAGCCCACCAGATTATGAACTCCCGGGGGGCAGGAGCTATATCACTGAACTCTTGCTATAGGCTCGACATCAATAGAATCTTAGTGAGTGTTGAATGAATAAATAGATGAATGAATGAATGAAGAGGATCCGTTCTCCTCTACCTGGACTTTGGCAGAAAAAGAAGTTCTTCCCAGGGAAACTGAGGCACAGAAGAAGGGATATAGTTGCAGTGGTGGTAGGTGCCAAACAGAAGTAAACAAGGGAAAGAGGAAGCTGCTAATATGTCAGGCTGGATATAACAAGCAGGGCTGTTAACGTTGTTTAAACAGTACAGTCTCCTGGTGGGCTCTGTCTGCTGTAAAAATAAATATTTGGAGAGGGATGAAGAAGATATATTTGGGGATAGACTTTTTGGGTTCCATTTGGAACCAGGTAGGGTCGTCTGTGAGTTCCTAAGCCAGTAAGATGGATCAGAAAGAGAAGTCAGATAGACCTGGCTTTGAATCCCTCTTCTGCTACTGGTTCCCTGAGTGGCTCGGCAAGTGTGTGATCTTCCCTGAACCTCAGTTTTCTCATCTATAAAATGGAGATAATAATGTCTCATACCTCCTGGGTGGATGTGAGGAGTACATGAAGTAAATTTGTGGAAGTGTATGGCACATGGTTGGCCCTCAGAAAACAGGTCCCCTCCTGTCCTAAGCTGGAAGCCGATCTTTTCTTCACTCTCCCACCAGGACTTCCCACAGCCTCCTTCCCCACCCCGTCCACACCCCTTTCCCTTTTATGACACACAGCAACTTTCGTGTGCTTTTTAAAATGCTCACTTACTTCATTGAAACCAAAAAAGTAACTTAAGAAACTATCTCACCAGTGTGAAGTGACGTCAGTATAAACAGCTGGGCAGAGGTTTGGCCACACTCAGCCTCCCAGGGCTGTTCACACCATACACATACAAAGCCACTGGCAGGAATGTTGGTGCCACCTACCATTTCCAAAAACTAGAGTGTAAGTGTGAGTAGAGTGGTACGTGGAATATTCTAGAAGCACTAGGGCAGGGTGGTAGCCACCTATATTACTTTGTTCAGCACGTGTTCCCCCGTCTTTGGTGACAAAGCCTCCTTCTCCTTTTAGGCTCTGTCTTTCTCTTGGTTCCTGTCAGATTCCCCTCAGGCTGGCCTGGCTCGTCAGAGCCGCCCATCATCATCTTCAGCAAAGTGATTGGTCCTCAGGTGGTCACATGATTCAGGTCAAGCCAAAGAGAGGAAAACCTGGGATTCTTGTCAAGAGCTACCAGGAAGGCCGGGCACGGTGGCTCACACCTGTAATCCTAGCACTCTGGGAGGCCGAGGCGGGCGGATTGCTCAAGGTCAGGAGTTTGAAACCAGCCTGAGCAAGAGCAATGCCCCGTCTCTACTAAAAATAGAAAGAAATCAATTGGCCCACTAAAAATATATAGAAAAAATTAGCCGGGCATGGTGGCACATGCCTGTAGTCCCAGCTACTCGGGAGGCTGAGGCAGAAGGATCGCTTGAGCCCAGGAGTTTGAGGTTGCTGTGAGCCAGGCTGATGCCATGGCACTCTAGCCCGGGCAACAGAGCAAGACTCTGTCTCAAAAAAAAAAAAAAAAAAAAAGATTTACCAGGAGAGGAACATTGCTTTTTCATGGGGGTTACCAAGCTGGTAGAACGCAAGCCTGGAACTGTAAGAGGCTACCTTTGGGGTGGCCCTCTGGGGAGAGCCTGTCTGAGAATGAAGCCAACGGCAAAGCAGCAGGGTGAAGTGTTAGGACACATACATAATGGTGGTACATGAGTCCCTGGACCCAGCCAAGCCCGAAGCTGATGCTACACTGGGCTTTTCCAGCTCCGTGAGCCAAAAATTTCTCTGTTTTGTTTAAGCCGATTCGAGTTAGGTTTCTGTCAGATCCAGAATCTGTCAGATCACTAGGCGTAGGAAATTCTTTCTAATTTGAAGATCACATTAGGAAAGAGTAGCTTAACAAACTAGTTACAGTGGCGGCCTCCCCAGAGAGCCCGGGGGCTGGTGAGGCAGGGCTGGGTGGGTGACTCGTTTTCTCCATATGAAATATAGTTTTATACCTTTTCAATTTTTTGGCCATGAGAATATATTTTCTGTTTAAAAAAATTTAATTGTTTACATTCAAACCATGTAACTCATTGTTTAAAGAATGATAGAAACATTTTGCTTGCTCACCTAAACAAATGTATTTCCCAATTATGTTCTGTCATTTTAGAAAATTTGAAAAATACCAAAATATTATAAAGAAGAAAATCAAAAGCCTCCATAACCCCACTGTGGTTGGCATTTTAAAATATTTTTTGTTGGTCTTTCTTCAATTGCTTTTCACGGTCTTTCTATTCGGTCTTATTTAATCCCTACAACAACCCTGTGAGGTAAGGCCCATCAGCGTCCCATTTTACAGAGAAGAAAATTGACATTTAGAGAGGAAAGTGATTTGCTCCAATTCAGAGCTACTGATTGATGCATTATCACACACGGACACACACACACATCGTGCATGTGTAATTTGGGAAAAAAATTTTCTCATACTGTGTAAGTAGTTTTTATTCTTATGTTTTCACTTAAAAGTATGTCATTAACGTTCTCGCATGACATTAACTATTTCTTTAAAACATGATTGTTGGCCGGGCGCTGTGGCTCACGCCTGTAATCCTAGCTCTCTGGGAGGCCGAGGCGGGCGGATCACTCAAGGTCAGGAGTTCGAAACCAGCCTGAGCAAGAGCGAGACCCTGTCTCTACTATAAATAGAAATAAATTAATTGGCCAACTAAAAGTATATATATAAAAAATTAGCGGGGCATAGTGGCACATGCCCTGTTTAGTCCCAGCTACTTGGGAGGCTGAGGCAGAAGGATTGCTTGAGCCCAGGAGTTTGAGGTTGCTGTGAGCTAGGCTGACGCCATGGTACTCACTCTAGCCTGGGCAACAGAGTGAGACTCTGTCTCAAAAAAAAAAAGAAAACATGATTTTTAATGGCTGTAAAATATTCTCTGACATGACTGATGTATTACTACTTTACCTATTCGTAACCTATTGTTATTACAACTGTTTCAATGTGTCATTCTTATTAATTGTGTAGTGATAAACTCTCTAGTGTGTGAACATTCACATACTGGTTATTTGTTTATGTTCATTCCCAGAAGTTACTGAGTCAAAGTACATACATGAAACTTCCTGACACTGGGTGCCACCCTGCCCTTCAGAAGGACTGGTCCCAGGAACAGTCCCAACAGCTTCCACGAGTGTGCCCCGGCCATCGAAGCCTCCCTGGCACTGGTCGCTACTATACTCCCCTTTCTGTAACAAAAGGAGCGTCCACGTTTGCACTCACCACTCCTGTGCAGAATGTGAAAGGTCTCAGATGCGGACAGGATGGCAGGCCTCAGAATTTCCTGTTACTTTTGTCATTATTGCTTGCAGTTTGGTCATATCCTTCTCATAAGCTTCATCTATAAGTTGGGGATGGAAGAAAATCCAAACACAATGGAGCAAATGGAAGAAGCAAGTGAGAATACAGGGAGAATGAAGAGAGCGACTTGCTGGCAAAGCGAGTGCTCAGGGACACTCACATCTAAGTTAAACTCCAGGTAGGATCAAGATCTTAACATAAATGATGAAATCATAAAAGTGTTGGAGGGAAACATGGATGAATTATGTCATAACCTGGAAATGGACACAGACTTTTGGACACGACATTAACCTAGAAGATATAAAAGAAAATAGCGATAAATGAGAGAACATAAAGTTTAAATTTCCAAATGGTTAAAAAAAAAGCTGTAAACAGGCCAGGGGCAGTGGCTCACGCCTGTAATCCTAGCACTCTGGGAGGCCGAGGCGGGCGGATCGCTCAAGGTCAGGAGTTCGAGACCAACCTGAGCAAGAGTGAGACCCTGTCTCTACTAATAATAGAAAGAAATTAATTGGCAAACTAAATATATATAGAAAAAATTAGCCGGGCATGGTGGCGCATGCCTGTAGACCCAGCTACTCGGGAGGCTGAGGCAGGAGAATTGCTTGAGCCCAGGAGTTTGAGGTTGCTGTGAGCTAGGCTGACGCCACGGCACTCTAGCCTGGGCAACAGAGTGAGACTCTGTCTCAAAAAAAAAAAAAAAAAAAAAGCTGTAAACAATGGCCAAAGATAATTAACATATGCAGAAAAACTAGTCTAATGTATTTTATAAACAAAAGTCTAATTTCATTAAAATAGAAATAATTTTCATAAATTAATAAGATGAAGAGACAAACATAAAGGTGGATGAAGGATATGAGTAAGCTGATTGTATAAAAATAAATGTGAATGGCCATAAAACATAGAAAAAGATGGGCAACTTCACTCATCATTAAATTAACGCAAATTGAAACACTGAGATCCTGTTTTCACCTATCAGGTTGTCCAGATTAAAAAGATTGCTAGAGTGTTGACAAGGGAGTAGGCTCACTGGAACACTCATACATTCTTAGTGCTACATAATTTTGGAGGGTAGTTTGTTCACTTATACTGCAGGGTACTGTGAAGCTCTTAAAAAGAATGAGACAGGCCAGGCGTGGTAACTTGTGCCTATAATCTCAGCACTCCTTGGAAGGCTGAGGCAGGAGGATCGCTTGAAGCCAGGAGTTTCAAGTTGAGAGCAGCCTGAGGAACGTAGCGAGACTAAAAAATAAAAAACAAAAAACAACCCCCCCAACCAAAAACAGAATGAGACATATGAAAAGATGTCCAGGATCTGTTGTTAAGTGAAAAAAACAAGCCTCAGAATAGTGTATAAAACATGAATTCATTTGTTAGAAATAAAAAAATATATATTAATATATAAATGTGTCTGGAGATACATAAAAAATATTTGGAGGAACACACAAGAAACTGTTAACTATAAACTGTCAGGGTTACCTGTAGGACCAAACTCAAACTCCCTAGCTACCTCCCCCACTGTAGCCTCTCACCATGTCCCCTAACGCTCCGCGTGGTCCACACTTCTGTGTTTTTACTTCGCTGATTCCTCACTCACCATCCCTTGTCCCCCAGGCTCTGCCTGGAGACTCCTCCTCATTCTTTAAGACACACCCAAACACTTTCCGGTCTGGGGCAGTTCCCCAGATTTTCCATAAGAAAATACTCTCTCCCTTGTGCCACATTGCGTATCTCTCCATCTTAGTTCTTATACTTTCCTGTTAAACTCTATATTCGTGTCTGTCAGCTTTACTAGACTTGGAGCTCCTTGAGGGCTCAGATATCTAATACTTCAGTGTAGCTAATGCTCGTGGAATGAAGAAATGAACACACCACTTGGTATGACTCCATCCTACCAGTTTGTCCCTACTTACCAAGCTATCTCTCCTCCTTGCCTTCTCATCATGGTTCCCTGAAAGTAACACCTGATAAGTGACCATGGGCACATCCCTGTGGAGGAAAGCTGGCTGGGTATGCATGTATAGTACATGCACATGAGTGCGCACGCACACACACACTATTGTGTTTCCAGTGTGATTCCATCCTGTGCCCATAAAGCCATGAAGCCCTCCCCAGTGCCCAGGGCCAAGAGCAGACCTTGGTCTAAGCAGACCCGCTCTTAGATGCCGTGCCACCTGGACCCACTTTTAGTCCAGTGGAGCACACCTGTTCAGCACTGTTGGTGAGAATATATGTATGTCTCTCCTGTCATCAAGCAGGAGGAGCACAGGTGATAGAGGTGAGAGCAGGTGGACACCCTCCCTGTAAGATCCCAAGTCCTCTCGTACATCCAGGGAGGACCATGGAAGGCCACACCCTCACCACACATGCCTCAACCCTCCAATTGTTACAAAAAGATCTTTCAAGAAATACCCTAGGAAAATGTTTTATTTGCTTTACAACAGTTTTTGAGTTCACTCGCTATGATGTCATGTGCTGCATGCATTAGGGTTTCTTAGTCTTAAGCAACAGAAATCGACTATGGCCAATGCGAGCCCAAAAGGAATCCGTTCAAAGGCTAAGGTGCAGCTTGCAGGACTGAGGGGAAAGCAGAGCCATTAGGACTTGACGGACACTGTGGGACTAGTTCTGGAGCCCACACAGCAGGAACCAGCAGTATCCTTTCTGAGGCCCATATCAGACACCCTGTGCCTTGCTCACACTCTCTCAGGCTTGCCTCTACCACCACTGTGGTCTCTTCTGCAGGAGCTTTGACCCAATGTGCACTGACAGTTCGTCTCAAGACGGGTATGCCATGGCCTCCCACCTCCCGCCCAAGCTTCTCTGGTGCAGCCACCTGAGGTGTCCATGGGAGCTTGCTGGGCACTCGTACATGGGTGTCCCAGAGAAACGGGGGTGCAAATCCTTACCTAGTGGGGACAGGAGCCAACAGACACTTGCCTCTGCCTTGCACCTCCTCTGAAGATGATTCTGAGACTCATGCTCTACTCCTCGGAAAGTTCTAATGGGCTGGAGCACCCAGCCTGATAACTCTTGTGTTAGAGTTCTCTTCCCTGTTTCTCTGTCCCTGTTTCTCTCTCCTGCTCCCTGGAATCACTTCCCACACCCAAGTCCTAGCTCAGGCTCTGCGTGCAGGGGAGCCCAGACTAAGACAAAACCCCGTCTTGGGGATGAATTGACAACCTGTGAGACAAGGTTCAGACAAGGCCAAGGTTCAGACGCCAAGGGAAAGCATTTAACTGGCCAGGCTCAGATGAGGGCCCACCCTTTGGCCAGTGGCAGTGCCCCCACGACTCTATCTAGTGGTGGAAGGATAGTTCCCCAAAGCAAATCAAGATGGTTATGGAGATGGCACCTCATACGCACCACATCTGAACTAGACTCTGCTCCATGCAAAGCTTCTCTGGCATGCCCCGCCTGGTACATGGCACACTGTCCTCCCGACGCCCAGAGCTGATGACAGAATCTCATCTCCCCCCTTCGCCACCACAGCCAGCTGATCTCCAGCTTAGCAACGCGGCCGCCTTACAATTCCTCGACTCTCTCCTGCCCTCCGTCTTTCCCGCGCACATCCGCCCGCTGACTGTCTCCCTGCACTTGCACCTTTTTGTCTCTCTCTCAAATTGTTCCTAGCCACGAGAGTGATTTCCCTAAGAGACAGATTTGAACAAATCACTTCACTGCTTAAAACTTTTGACCAAGTCCTATGGCCCTCAAGATAAGGTCCCTGCACCTAAAATGGCATAATCTTGTCATGACCTGGCCCTTCTGGCCTCTCCACTGTCAGCGCTGGGCTCTGCCCTCCCCGCCCCCAGCTCCCCCTGCAGCCATGCTTGAATCACAGGCCATTCTCTTTATCTACTCCTGGTGCCTAGAATGTTCTTCAGCAACAGTCAGTGTGCTTTCAGCGGCAAGTAACAGACTGGATTCAAACTGGTTTGAACAATCAGCAAATGCCATCTCCCCAAAGACGGCCCCCAGGCCCTGTGCAATCAGCTCGGCAGTGTTGAGGAGGCAGCCCCTTTCTGTCTCTTCTCTGGGGCCCCTGGGGTCAGATTCACCCTAAAGCTGAATCCTCTCTGGGTTGGAAGAAGCAAATTTAAACTTCACACCCAGACATGACAACATTCACAGGAAGAAAAATGGACCTTGTCTGGTGTCTCTTTATCAGGGGCTCAGAAACTTCTCAGAAGGCCCTCGCAGTCTTCCCCTCACCTCACGGTGGCCAGGATGGTCACACAGCTGTTCCTAAAAGAACCACCGCGATAGAAATGAGGTTATGATTGGTGGAAGCGATGCCGGGTGGTCAACCTCCATGAATACAATGCTGCCTTCTTCATTTGGCTAATTTTTTTTTTTTTTTTAGACAGAGTCTCACTCTGTTGACCGGGCTGTAGAGTGCCGTGGCATCAGCCTAGCTCACAGCAACCTCAAACTCCTGGGCTCAAGCAATCCTTCTGCCTCAGCCTCCCGAGTAGCTGGGACTACAGGCATGCGCCACCATGCCCGGCTAATTTTTTACATATAT
>CAUYRT010045390.1:0-17432 GCA_963574885.1 Lepilemur ruficaudatus
ACTTAAAACACACTACAATAAAAGGAAACAGTTTAATACTAACATATAAGGATTTTTCAGTTTTTAACCAATTATTTCAGCATCATGTAAGGTAGTCAGCATAGTAATAGATTAAAAACTCATGCAGGGCCGGGCGCGGTGACTCACGCCTGTAATCCTAGCACTCTGGGAGGCCGAGGCGAGCGGATTGCTCAAGGTCAGGAGTTCGAAACCAGCCTGAGCAAGAGCGAGACCCTGTCTCTACTTAAAAAATAGAAAGAAATTAATTGGACAACTAAAAATATATAGAAAAAAAAATTAGCCGGACATGGTGGCACATGCCTGTAGTCCCAGCTACTTGGGAGGCTGAGGCAGTAGGATCGCTTGAGCCCAGGAGTTTGAGGTTGCTGTGAGCTAGCTGATGCCATGGCACTCACTCTAGCCTGGGCAGCAGAGTGACACTCTGTCTCAAAAAAAAAAAAAAAAAAAAAAAAAAACTCATGCAGCTCTGGCTGGTAGAAAGGTGGGTGATTTTAAAAATATATCTTAGGTTATTTGTATTTTCTAATTTTGGCTGATTAAAATATATTACTTATGTAAATTTTAACGTGAAAAATAATGCAAAATTTTAGATCAGAAGATGTGGAAAACGTAATACATTGACTGCCACACTAGAAAAAAAAATTTCCTAGAGGCCACAGTGTTTTATTACAAAAATAGAATAAAAGCTTCAAAAACAAAACAATCCTTCCTAATTTCATGAAAAATTTGTTACTTTTTGTTTTATGTGCATGAGTTATATGCAACTTGAAAAATAGTTCTTAAAAATCCCAAGGTGAAGAGACGTGTGAGTTATAGATGTTTCACGAGGCCCTGGGCTCAAGACTAGTGCAAGTTAAATACAACTCACATGGCTGTTAATGTGCTAAAAAGGTCCTCAAGAGATCCTTTGCTCCATCCTCCTGTCTTTAGGCAGACCTGAAGCCAAATATTGTAAAGTAGTAGTCCTCTGCTTTACAAAGCACTTCATTGCTTAAACGCCTTTATTTTGTAGATGAGGCATCAAAGACCCAGGGTAGATAAATATCTTGCTCCCTGGCAGGGCACATAGCCAGTTGGTAGCAGAGACTAAGAAAAATCACTAAAACTTGATTACCACCATTTCTTCTATTTTCCCTTGCCCTGCCTCTGCAACCTGCATACTACCACTTTCTTACCTATGACACCATTGTTTGAAGAATTCTGCTATATACGAGTGATTCGAAAATACTATAGCCCTAGAAACACATTGTTTGGAAAAGGTTCTACATATCAGCCCCATTTGCATACATAAACAGCTTACATTACATGTTGTAAGGATAAAGGCATTCTCGCCCCCCACCCAGAGAACACTGATGGATTGCTTTCATCATTCCGTCACAGTGCCTGAAATCCCCATCCTTCATGCCTGTAGAGCCATAGATGCAATGTTCAGTCAATCATCCATAAGAAGTTTATTGAGAACAAACCATGTGATAGGAACTACTTGTAGGATATGGGAATTCAGAGAAGAACAACCCTGTCCCTTCTCCTTGAGGAGCTGACATGATAGTTCTGAAGGAAAGCAAGTAAACAGACTATTAAAAATTACAATAGGAAAATAGGCCCTATGGGGAAGCAGAGCAAGGGCATCTAACTCAGTAGGCAATACTCAGGGAAGGCTCCTCAGAGGATGTAACATACAAGCTGTATCTCAAAGGGTGAATAGGCAGATAAAATGAGAGACATATCCTCAGCAGAGGAAACATATAAACGCTCATTCAGTTGTTTACTGAACAGCTGAATGTAATTCAGCATAGCCAAGGAAAGGCATGACATCAAGTACTGAGAGATGAGGATGGAAAAGTAAAAAGAGGGAAATAAGCAGGACCTCATACACGAGGACGTTACTAGCATATTTATTGTCCCTAGGCTAACATAGGCTGAAATAAAAGAGAAGGCCACTCATAATGTCAGCATGGCTCAACCTTAGAGTTGCCCTGCTCCCATTAGCTGCATTCTCAGTTACACATCAGATTAATTACCTAGAAAGCCAGCCACTTTTAGCAAAAATGTAGTCTCTCTCATGCAAAACTTAAGTGTATCCCATGAGACAAAGTGGAGCCCCATTTGGGCACAGATGTTTAAACCATGTGTTTACTCCCCAACCTTTATATCTATTTAGCAATCAGCAGGGCATAACCAGTTCTAGAACTTCTGCTATCCCCCTCTCAATCATTGACATAGCTTTTGGGCAGTAGTCAGGCTGAAAATAATGCCATCTGAATTAATATTTAATTCAGATTTCCATCTGGAAAAGCTATAAAAACTGCAGAGGGTTAGCAATTGTAAGAAGGAAGAAGAGAACAAAGCTTTCAAATGTACTAAAGGTGCCCCTTATTTGAGAGAAATGGTGTGCCAGGGATCGGGGAAACTGTCGATGAATAATTTGAGTGAGGGCATTTTCTATTTAACTAAGGAAGACTATGGCATAAGCACGATATTTTATGATACTGCTTGCTATAGCTTGCTGCCACCCATTCACATGTAATACATTTTAAGGAAAATATCTCCATCTTCTAACAGAGTGCTTCAGAAAAGCAGTGAATGGTAATTGAGTGCTTAAAAGTGACTGGACTGGTGCCATTTACAATGGTTATTGTTTGAGGTGCCATGGTGAAACTAGAACCTGGAACCAGCTCATTTATTAACTCACTAACTGACTTTGAAAAAGTTTCTTATAATCTCTGTAGTCCTTTGTTTCTTCATCTGTGAAAGTTTGAAATGATTTAAAGATGAGATGATAAATATTAAAATGTTAAAAATATACATGCAAAGTGTTGATGAGGGTCTGGATATGAGTGAATCATGGAATGAATCATAGAACTTGAAAGCTGGAAGGGATCATCAATTCAACCCACTCTTTTTACAGATGAGAAATTTGAATACACAGAGGGAAACTGATTTGTCCAATGTTCAATTTTCCACTTAGAACCACCTCTCACTCAGTTTGACTCCCACTTCTACTGACCACTTTGCTTCATGTTAGTGGAGTTAAAAAAGGAATAGGTAAGACAAACTTGGTAAGAGAAAAATGAGGCAGAGATGGCAGAAGTTCTAAGCCTGGACAACAGAGAACAGTGGTAACAATTAGAACCAATGTTAGTGTTCAGAGTGCTACTTAATGATATCATAGTGAAGGGACCTAGAAATATCAGAACTCTGACACAGACCACTGACAACCCCTCCCTAAAAGAGTCACAAGCCGGGAACAGTGACAATAAAAGACAAAGTATTTGCTGGGGCTTTGGTCACAAATCCCACTTGAGAAAATTCTAGTGAGTTGAGCTAGACCACATGGAATACTAAGCTATTTCCATGGTAGTTAAGCTTTTGACCAAATTTGACCATGTGTCCTGCTTGATAGAATTTGATCACTTCCTAACACCTCCACTACTACCAATCCAGTTGAAGCCATTATCACCTCTCACCAGATTTACTGCAGTAGCTCCTAACTTTTCTCCCTGCCTCCACCCTTGCCTTCTATGATCTAGCTTTAATAATGGTCAGCAATTCTGTTAAAATGTAAGACAAATCATGTCATGCTGCTACTTAAAACCCTCCAAACTCATCCCAGCGGTCTTCAAGACCCTACGTAGTCTCTATCCCTGTTATCATTCTGACTTTCTCTCCTGCTACTCTCTATCTCAATCATTGTAACAGTCACAGTGTAACTTCCTTGAACTATACCAAACATGTCTCCTGAGGACCTTTTCATTTGTTTACTATGTCTGAAATGCTCTTCCTCCAGACATGTGCTTACTTCCAAGGATCTCTATTCAAATGTCACTTAGAGAGGTCTTACTTGATCTATATAAAAATAGTAACATCCACCCTGTCTCATCCCTAGAACTCTCTTATCGTCCTGCTTAATTTTTCTCCATTTTACTTCTTACCATCTTTCTGTCTCCCCCACTAGTATGTTAAGTGCCATAAGGTCAGGGACTTGGGTATTTTTGCTTTTATTTTTTCACCAATGTATCCTAATGCCTAATGCAAGGTCTAGCCAATAATAGAAAATAAATATCTATTGAATGTATTAATGATTGAATAAGCACTTAAAAATCTGAACTATGTTTATGTGACAGGCACTGTGTTAAGTGCTTTGAATTCATTTGAATTCATTGTCTCAATTCTTACACACACAAAAGCAGCATTAGGAAGGTACTATTAGTTATATCATTTCTGAATGAAAAACCAGAAAGGTTAAGTAATTTTTCCAAGGACACAGAGCTAGTTGTGGCACAGCTAGGATTCATTAAAATCAAAGTATGGCTGACTCCCAAAGCCCATGTGCTTAGATATCATGAAATATTGCCTGCATAGTTCCAATATGAACCTAAATTTGCCTACCCTTCTTTTCTCTCTCCTTCCCTTTCTCTCTTTTTTCTCATCCTGTTTTATGGGAATAATTTATTCTGTGTATGTGTGTGTGTGTGTATATCACTATCCAAGAAAAAGCTCTCTTCCTGCCTACTGAATATCAGTCCAGTAAGTGATGAGATTCCAAGCAGTGTTATCATTTGGTTTCAATAAATTATCCTGAATGCTGATAAGTTAGCATGGAAAAATGTGTAAGTGCTGAGACTATGCAACACTTCCAAGCAGGCTGACCCCATGTGATTTTGAAGCTTACCTGAAGCTTGGTATACCAGAGGGCTTTTGAATATCCTAGGAATTGGACCATAAACAATCACAGGAAGCACTGAGTTTTGGTCATAAATTGCAAATCCATATGTCAAAGCGTCACTTCACTGAACACAATACTTGTGTCAGTCTGTGTGTCTGTTGACAGTGGTATTTTCTAGAAAAAGAAAGCAGGCAAGAAATTAACTAATCCAGACAAGCCACCTATAGACTCTGGGAAAAAAAATGTGGATTTTATTTGTGTCTACAAAAGGCATTTGGGTCGAGGGAGGGAGCATCATAGGATGGCTGTTTCACATCATAATAATAATTACCTGTATTTATTGCTCTTGTCCTTCACAGTTTTCAAAGTGCTTTTATCTATATCATATCAGTTTAAGCTTTTAAAACTACCTGAGGGATGTAGATGAAGGAATCAAGTTCCTGAGTGTGATGGCTAGTATGTGGCACAGCCTGGAGTAGTGCCCAGATCTTTTAACTCCCAATCCAGTGTTCTCTTCTCCTTATCACACAACCTTTATGGTAATTATTCTGTGGAATCTTCGTATTAGTGATACAGTGGTTCCTGGCATATTCAAATTTAATAATCAAATGCTATCAAAGTTTGTGACGTGACATATGTAACCTCTTAATTGGAGGAATAGGAGTAGCATTTCAAAGCCCCTGCACCAAATTTTTGCTTCCACCAGCGTAACCTAACACCTTATGCTTCCATATTCAGTTAAGCCATTGAATAAGAACCACATGAAGTAGACAGTAACTCCATGTTACCCAGTCAGCTTCAATATCCCAGAAATACTGTAAAGAATGGGTAATTGGAGAGATTTAATGAGAGAAAGGGGATGAAAAGGAGAGATGGGATAGCTCTGTATGAAGAGGCCAGCCAAAAAGCCTAGGCAGCCAAAGGACAACATGGGAACTCACAATACCTGGAGTAGGAAAGAAAGAATATGTGATGGGATGGGGGTCAGTGATAAACAGGATGACAGAAAGAAAATGGGTCTAGGAGTTCAAACCACAACTAACTGATTTTGCTTTGATCTAGATCTGATGTAAAGCAGCACATTACATCTTATATGTAACAAATTAAAAGGAGTCTGTGAAAGCAAAATATTGTTTGTAAATACCATAAGAAAAAGAACAGAAAAGGCACAAAGGAGGCTTAGCTTTTCAATGTACTCCAGTATGGTACTCAGAAGAGATGGAACTGGTTTCCTAGAAAGCTAATGAGCTACTAAATGGAGGCTGCAAATTGCAAATGATTCCAATCAAGAATGTTAATAGAAAACTATGCTGCATGCTGGTTTTTGCATTCCATCCCTGAGTTAATATTTTTTAAAAGACACACACACATGTGGAAACAGTGAGTTTTGTAGGAAGGCGTTAAAATCTCTAAAGTTAAAAATATTAAAAGGGATATTTCAGGCAGTTGTTACCTTCTTTAATTTAAATGTTCCATGGTAGTAATGATAATTTGGTCAATTATTATTATACTTCAAGTGAGGTAAAAAAAGAAACATGAACTGTTAATTGATACTCATTTACAGAAACATTTTTAAAACATTTTGAATAACACATTTTTAGGGTACAATCTTTGTACTCTGCTCTCACAATATATGGAATCCTATTCTGAAATCAAATGTATTTACCAATGAATTAGGACAGGATGTTAAGAGAAATGGTACTACTAATCACACTAATCCCAGTAACGTTCCCTACTTATTCATCATATTCAAATGTATTTGGAGTTGGAACTTTCCAAAGACATGTCTTTTCCCTTTATTTTCAAACAGAAAATAACTTCTGTAAAGTTTGTCATAGTCTAGTAAGGATGATCGTTATTTGCAAAGCACACTTTCTAGAGCTGAGGTGGCACAAAAGTTGCTTTTTATATGGCAATTTCAATTGTTTTGTGGTGGTTACTAGGGCACTGTTAAGAGGAATTCTAAGGCTGTTTCCAGGCTCAGCCAAAAAGAATCCTATAATTAATTTGTCATGTCCATAGCTGAAGGAAAAGAGAAGTAGTAACACAGGTGTCAAATATTTATCATCTCTTCTCTATATACTATGTTGATCTTCTTAAGCCTGATAACTAAACTTTGAGTAACTGCTGCTAGCATAGAGTGGTAATTTCTGATGGAGTAGCATAGTCTACTCTTTGACTCTGCTTAGGGGTGCATAAGTGAGAAGTGTGCAAGATATATCATTGGTCTGTTAACACAAAAAGATAACACAAATTGCTCTCTTGGTTTCACAATCCTAAGGAAAAATAGGACTGGCGCAAGATTAAAAGAAATAAAAAAAAAATCTATGCACAAGGCAATTCATCAGCCTTATAAAATCAGCTGGCTTTGATATGCTTCTTAACTAAATTTTGATTTTTGTTTGGACTTAAGAGGCTAAATTCTTTCTCCTAATATGCTTCTGGGCACTGTAAATGGGCCTCTGATCTATCCACTTCTGTGGTAGCAAAAGGAAGCAGGTTAGAGCTTTGATGCTAAAACTCCACATCTACCATCTTCCACTGCAGATATAAATTGAGAAACGTGTGGTTTGCCTGACTCCTCACCCTCCCTTAAATAATTATTTCTCATTATTGGGATTTTGAGTAAAATTTTAAACTATTTTTTCCCTGTATCCTCCATTCCTTAGTCTGCCCTTTTCCAGCTTGGGAACACACATAAAAAAGGAATCATCATACTGATTCTCTTTCTCCTCGGGCATCTCAAGATCTTGTCACTCTCACCCTCCAATGTGATTATGATTACCCAGATAACTATTAATAAATTACTGATATGGTTTACCTCCTATACACTCCTCTCCAACTAACTCAGTCTCAGAATTTCGTTATTACCCTCTCCTGTGTAATGAATGCTTCATCTACAAAGAAAATTCTCTTTAGCCAAACACTGTTTTTTGTAATATTTCTTTCTATAAATGCCAAATTATTCCTTGAAACAAAATTTCCAATTTTCTTTAAACACTTGAAAGAACCATTTTTAAGGACATTAACATTAACCATTAGCCATTAATTAAATATAGTCAACTTAGGTTTAATGGTAAATGACATTATTTGCTTTCCAACTTAAATATAGTTAGCACCAAGAAATTGTCTTTGTCAATACCAACTGACATTCATTATTTGGCTTTTGTCCTCCCTGATAACTCCCTTCTAAGCCCTATGGAACCATAGCCACCATAGCCTATGTTGAAAATGCTGCTATGAGATAAATCAAATGCCTGAAGTCCCACTTCCTTCTCTAGGATGCCAAAATGTTGTATATGGTTTCAGCACATGGGATTTCTGAGAAAAATAATAAATTATACTGTAATTTATCCTAAGTGTAGTTAGCACTCACTTAAGCAAATTATATGATTAAAAATTCTTCTCATTTCATCCTAAGTTATTAGGAATCAATGTGTTATACTTTGTTTATTAAAATAAGAGGCCTAATGTTCTTGGGTAAGTCCATTTTGCTTAAAGTAGATTTCATAAGAGTCACTCTCAAATTGATACTGCTGTTCTTAGCCTATTGTTTGCAGCTCCTGCACAACCTAATTACTCCTAGTATGGCTTGCTTTCTAAGAGGTGATGCCTTCCCAGTTCAAGCTAAAGGAGATTCTGAGGACATCTACATGGGGTTCCAGGCAACTGGAGAAAGTCTAAATCCAATCTTCAAGCTATTTCTCAATGGGTAAAATGAATATCCAAATTATTGAAGAAAATTGAAGAAAATATCTGAAAAACTGCCTCTGTTCTACATGCATCTTTGTGTTTCTTAAACAAAAAAGGCAGTTAACAAGTAGGCAGCATGTAGCAGATCTCAATAGCAGTATGAAAACTATCATAAGGTTACTAACAGCTATTAAGGTAGAAATGTTTGCAAACTCTTTGCTTTTTAAAATGAATTAAAGTCAGTCAACTCAGGTTTACCTCCTTTTTTCTTACCTGCATTCAGATATATTGAAAAGAAAGCAGAATTAACGCTAGGACCAAAGGAATTCTGCATTTCCTAAGTCCATTGGAGGGTCATAACTATCATCTGCTCTGTGTGACATGATGCAAGAAAGTAATGAATATTACCGCTTGAGAGGTATAAATCCCAGTCTAGGAGTTCTAGGTTCAAATCTTATCCCCATCTTATCCCCCCTTCACCAGTATAATTCCCCTTCTCTGGGCTTCAATTTCTTAGTCTATAGTGTAAGGAGTTATACAAGTTTATTATTGGGAATTTTCTTTGTCACTTTTCAGTTGACCTCAGGTCATAGAATTGGATTAATGATAAGCTTTGGTTCAACATATGCTCATGAAGAAGATTAGAAGGAACTTTCACAGGATTTATAGTCAACCTATTTTTTTTTTACTCTGTTAAGAATATCTTTATCAAGGTTAGAAGGGAATCCATAACCCAGAAAAATTGAATTTTTACATCATTGTGATACTAGTTTTAATTCATTTAAGGTATGGCTGGGCACAGATCTTGTCCAGGTGCAGCCACAAAATTTGTTCAGAATCTTCTTCTCCAAAGCTCAGGAACATATTTCCTTTTGTAGAGCAACTTGTGTTCAATGCCAAGATACAGATGGGCATCACTGGTTGAATGTACTAAAAAAAACTTTGTGAAATAAATGTTCATACGTACTGCCTCCAATCTCTCTCCTTTCCTTTTTTCTTGAATCTATTCCAGTTGGATTTCATCTATAAAAGGTTCCCATTGACCTATGCCTTGCTAAATCCATTGGCTATTGTTATGGATCCTCTTAATCCATCACTCTCACTTTTTTCCAGGAAAAAAATTGTTTTTATTAATACTTGGTTCCAGCCATCACAGTCTCCTATTTCATTGGCCACTCAGCTTCAGTCTCCTTTGCTAATTTCTCCTTGTGTAAGAGACTGGTTAGATGTTCATTAATCCATTTCCTTTTACCTTGGCACACAGTTTGACTACATTTCCTAGCCTTCCTTGCAGTGCATTATAGCCATGCAAATGAGTTTCCATTAATAGAAAATATACATCAGTTGTATGGACCTATTTCAGATCTGGCCCATAAAAAACTCCCACTCATTTTCTAAATTCATTACCCTTCTACCAGCCTAATGTACTATGATGAAGATTAATGCTCTGATTTTGGAAGCCAGATATTAAGCAGAATGGAACCATGAGTTAGATCCCTTGGGGGGGAAATCCCTCTCCATCAGTAGCACCATTTTGGAATTTACTTAAGATATACAACTTTATTTTTTAAAGATATTTAGCATTTGCTTGTTAGGGCAACTAATGTTTACCTAACTAATATATGCTTTATTTTTCTGACCTGTAAGTGTTACGCTGCCTCAGGTATTATTTCAGGCACCTCTTCACCTCTTATTTTAAATATATACAGATATACACACACGTAGATATGTAGTCGGGAAGGATTATGGATACATATACACACACACATACACACACAGTTTCCTTTCTTCCTTTACTGACTTCATCCAGACTGTAGGCTGATGACTCACAAATGTATGTCTCTAGCCTGGATTTCTCCCCTAAAATCAGACCTATATAAATAATTGTTTACCTGACATCTCTATTTGAATTAAAATTTAATATCTCCAAAACTGAGCTCCTGATCATCCCCCTAAAACATGTTCACCACAGTATTTTTCCCATTTCAGTTATTGGCCACGGCATCCTTCCAGTCACAAGGCCAAAGCCTTTGGAGTTATTCTTGACCCATCTCTTTCTTAATATCTTCACGTGAAATTTTTCCACAAATTCTGATAGCTCAACCTTCAAAATGCATGCAGAATTCCACCACTCACCACCTCCATCACTACTGCCTTAGTTTCAAAATCATCATCTCTCACCTGGATTATTGCAGTAACCTTGTAACTGTTCTCATGGCTTTCTCTCTTATATCCATACGTTATATTTATCACATGACAGGGCGACTCTCTTAAAATGTAAATTAGAGACCACTCTTTTGCTTAGAAACCTCCAATACCCTTTCATTTCACCCATATTAAAAGCCAAAGCCCTGACAATGGCCTGTGAGGCTACTCAATCTAACCTCTGATCTTTTTTCCTACTACTCTCCCCCTTGCTTACTTTTTCACAACAGTGACCTCCTCACTGTTTCCTGAACATACCAAGCCAACTCCTACTCCAAGGATCTTTGTACTTGCTATTCTTGCCTAGAAGTTTCTTTCCCAAGACACCTGAACAGTTAATCTCCTTACCTTATTCAGGTGTTTACTAAAATGTAGCCTTCTCAATTAGCTCAAGTCTTATCATTCTATGGAAAATTATAAACCCCCAGCCTGCTTTACGCATATTCTCTATGCTCTCTCTGCTTTAGATTCCTCTGTATCACTTATAACCATCCCATATACTATATGTTTTACTTAATACTTATTTTATTGTTACATTCCACCAACTAGAATGTAAGCTCCACGAGAGCAGAACTCTTGTTCAATACTATACTCGCAGCACGAAGCACAACCACAAGCACATAACAGGTTCACAATAAATATGAGTTAAACAAACTCATTTTGCATCACTAGTCTCTTAAGTTCTTTCAATCAGAATCAAGCAGAGCTTCCTCCACTATCCACAGATCACTGAGAAAAGGTTAGGGCAAGAAGCCTTCCCCTTTGGTGTCAGCTGCCTGTATTTCCATGGCAGATCCGAATCCTCCAGCCACTTACCTAGTTGCCTTAAAACAGCTAATTCCCATGCCACCAGAGTTGCTATCCATCACACAGCTGCAGTATTGTGCTACTCAGGCTGTGGCTGAGAGGAGAGGTCTGTCCCCAGGTCCCTTGGCCTGGCAGGATCCATCTCAACTGACTTCTATTCAACATTCTGACAGCCTATTTGAGCCCCTGCTACTGCAGTAGGGGGCCAATAAATAACTATCATCTGCCTGGCATTTGCAGGTTTTTCTGCTTTCCTGGGAGGTACCTGATTTTTACAACAAACTCTTGGGAGGGAGAAGAGTCTCCGTTTTGGTTTTTTTGTTTGTTTGTTCTCAGTTTCATTCCCTCTATCCCTCTATTCCTTTGTGACTTCTTCTGTAAGTCATTTGTCTGTATCTACTTACAGTTTTCTTTTTGGAATTTGATCACTCCTTCTCTTCTTGTAGTCTACTTTCCCCTAAAGCTATAAAGCTGTGGACAATCAACACATATTATCACTTTCTTTAGTAATCTATTTTGAGTGTAAAATAGTCTGAGTAAATTTTTTTAAAAAATAGTATAATTATATGATAGTTAGATGATCACATATTAGGGTGCCGTGTAGATTTAGAAGTCAATTTTTCCAACATATTCATTTTCCAAATGGGGAAACTAAGTCCCAGAAAAATCTTACTAATTACAGTTACTTAGCATTTGCAAAGTTCCTTTACAAATGTCTTTATGTTTCAATAACCCCACATGGCAATAACTATTATTCCCATTTTACATATAAGGAAACTGGAAACTGGGGCTCTGAAAGCTTGAATGATTTCCAAATGTCACACACAGCAGAGGCAGGACTCCTGATCCTCTGGTTTTTCTATCATACCCCACTGCTTCTTACACATGCCTCAGAAAAAAAGAAGTATAAAGCTCTGAAGTTTGTGAGATGTAAAGGGAAAGAAAGAAGGGTTGTGCAGGGAACAAGTTGACCCACAGTGAAATCGATTATTTCTCCTGAAGAGCAGCCTACTTCTACATCTTTGTCATGGCTCTTCTGACAGCTGGTGGGGTACTGATAAGTTGCCGAGGGCACAGGCACAAAGATTGGTTTAGACACAAAACAGCATGGGTGAGTCCACTGGTCCTTAAAGGAGACCTTGTCCCCATGTAGCCTCTGCACTGCCAATTGGCAGACACAAGTAATGGTTTATATCATGCCTTGTAACTCTTTGTGGCTTAGTAGGAAATATCAGAGTAGCTTTCTCTGCTTTATAGGAGCGTTTGCTCTCTGAATTCTATGGTCAGAGGAATATACCATATTATCGTACTTAAATTTTCCTTCTTTTCCTCAGATGTTTTACTGTTAACACTAAGATGCAGCAATTTCGAATTATAAAGTGTACCTGTGTGTGTATATATGCATGTGTTGCACTAATGATGGTGAGCTCTGGAATAGCTTGAGTTCAATTATAAAATCTCCCCAGTCTGCACACTGTGCTGCTACTCATGGCAAAACAGCCTTTCAGCATATAGCCACAACAACTTGGTAAGAATACCTGAAGAGCTGTGAATAGTGGTTAAGGCCTCTACAGATTTATATTCAGTCAAGCAGATGTAATACACAGTACAACTGTTTTTTTCACCTATTCTCATCTAGATTCTATAATTTCCAAATATCTTTTGTGAAGATACCAAAGATGTCATTGTTGAGCTATATTATTTATTCAAGGTACAATATTTGGCCAGGGCTATGGAATTCAAGAAATTATCTTACACAATTATTTGAATTCTATATTTTGCCTTTCCCAGCATTTTCATCTGTGAAAAAAAATGCATTCACCACACATCTTATCTGGAGGGAATGGGTAAAACAAGGAGATAACAGGATTTGAGTACTAACTCAGTCTTGCACTAAGCTGTTTCACATTCTATGGTGCCTTAGGAAGTTTATTTGTATAGAGACTAATACCTAAGAAACAGTGTTTAACTATATCATACTAAACAAACGTAGATATTTTTGAAGAATTAGCGAATTATTTTCTCTAAACTAAAAATGTAAATAGAAAGAACCACAAAGATTAACTGACTGGTTACACTTCCTTTCTGAAATAATGGCCAGAATTATTTAAGCCAAAAATATGTCTATCATCCTGGGTACACACACTTTTGGGGGAAAGGAAAAGTCAGGGCCACAGAAATCTGAAAGTTTGAGCAACTGTCATTACAGAAAATTTCCAAGAAGGATGTGAGAACTGCTCAAGTGCGCCTCATATATTAAGCTACTAATTTGTAAAACCCACTTCCTATCTGGTTTTCCTGCCCCTTCATTTCATTTTCCACACTATTACTAGGCAATCATTTAAGTATGGAAATATTTTTTAAAAATTTGAACCATTGTCACTCCCTTTCTTAAATCTGTTCAGGGATTTATATTGTACTTTGGATAAAGTACAAATTTCTTGACATGATCTAAATAATCCTGAATAATCTAGAACCTGACTAATTCTCCAGCCTCAATCAACACCCTCTCCTCAACAACATTCAATATCCCAGTCATAATGAATTAATTTCCATTTGCATATGTTGTTCTCTTTGCTTGGAACACACTTCCTACTGATCCTCCACCCACTCTCCACCCACGCACTCACCCTATTTCTCCCTTTGCCTTGATAGCTCACCTTCGTCCTTCATGCTTTAGTTTAGATGGTCATTTAGACATTCTTTAGACTGTGTTAGGTGGCCCTGTAACCTACTTTCATAACATCCTATAATCCCCATATCATAGTCATAGTATATTACAACTGCTTGATTTTAAATTTTAGTCTATTTTGCTAGACTGTGAGCACCTTAAAGGTAAGAACTCTTTCTCATTCAGTATTATAAGCAGTTTAACTTGGTAGCTAAGAGTTTAGGCTCTGAAATAACTGCCTCAAATCCTGTTCAAATCCTGTTTCCACTACTTTGACCCTGGGTAGATTACTTAACCTGCTAGAATCTCAGTTTTCTCATCTACAAAGTAAGATAGTAACAACACCTATCTCAAAAAAATGATTACATGAGCTAATACATGTAGTGTATTTAGAACAGTGCTAGGCACATAGTAAGTGCTCAATAAATATTAATTGCTATTTGTTTTTTATCTACAATACCTAACACAATGCCTAGCACATAGCATATGCTTAAAAATTCCTGATGAAGAAATGAATGAATGAGTGAATAAGGAATAGAATTAGGTAGGTCTTATTGCTAACCAGTAAGCTCTGTGAGAGTAGGAACACAACCTATCCTTCTCATGATTGGATTTTAGTGCCTAACAGCTTCAGGTACCACGTAGTTCCTCAATCCCTATGAGTTACATGAATTCATGAGATGAAGAGCTGTGACTTTGTGTGTGGGTTTATTATCATTGCTGAAAATTATATTCAAAATGTCAATAAACAAATTTCTAAAATCAAACAGAAATGTAGAACCCAAATCTTTTCCCCTAAACCATTGTATTATATATTTTATTATCATTGGGGAAGGAGTCAGATTATAGTTGGTTCTCAGTGAAACTTGCCAGTAGTATGTCTCATGCAAAAATAAAAGGAAAAAAAAGAAGAATAAGAAGAAAAAGAAACCTTCACAAAATTTCCTTCTGCTTTTAAATATTATACATTAAAGGCATTATTTCCAAAGTACTACTTTCAAGTGAATATCCCCACAGATTAGTACAAATTTGCACCGATGGCAAATGGCTTTGAAAGTTGAATTCGAACTTCCCAGCTGAGCCAGTATCACTCAGGGGAGGAGTAAGCACAACTTCTCTCCTCTGCACAGTCATGCATGAGAAAGATGCACAATCCTTGACACAGCCTAGTAGAAGGCGGCCAGGGGTTTACATCCTAGTGCTATGACTTCTCAACCTTATAATTCTGAGCAAATGACTTGACCTCTCTAAGACCCTGTGTTTTCGCCTGTAAAATGGTAATAAGATCAACCTCACACTACAGAATTGTTGTAAGCATTAAATAAGATCACATATGTAGAGTACATAGCATGGTGCCTGGCACGTGGTAGGTACTCAACAAATTGTAGCTATTTTTATTATTATGGGCTTTAACCCCTGATATCTTAATGTTGGCTGGATCATCTGAGTGGGTATACAGCAATCCTTTGCCAAATGTAAACACTTAGTACCTTGGCAACCTTTTGTAGGAGAGCCTTTTTCTATAAGCAGCATAGAGAAGCTCTTATACCATCATATTTAAGTAGGACATTAGAGCTTTGGCTGTTCCACTTTCTAGTTCTGTGACCTTGGCCAACTTACTTATAACTTCTTTGTACCTTAGTTTCCTCTTTCATAAGATGGAAATACTAATGACATCTAGCTCAAAAGGTTGCTGTGAGGTTAAATAATAAAATTGTTTTTTATAGCCCTTGACAAGAGACCTAGCACATTGTACAAACTTAACAAATGTTATCAATGATAATGACATAAAAGGTTCATCTATGGCCCTTGAAATCTATTTGATATTTAGTATAATTCATCAAAGATTAACATGAAATTATAAATACAGTCTCGAGAAGAAGAGTATTCTGAGTGCAAAAGAGCTCCTCAATCTATTAAGCACCTACTATATCTGAGGTACTCCTCTAGGTGCTTTACAGTCATTACTTTAATCCTCATAGAAATGCACTGTTGTGGACATGATTATCACCATTTTAAATACACATAAAATAAGACATTTTAAGAAAGCTACCCAAGACCGCACAACTAAGAAATGGACTAAGAAAAAGGCAGAATTGAGATCTGAGCCCAGATCTGACACCAAAGCCTGTGTTCTTTTCACCACATCTTTAATCTATCATTGTGAATTTGTTTACTAGATTAGCTAGTTGTCATTGACAAGCGAGAGGGCCCCCAAGGATGAGACAAAGGACAAGAAGGAAGGAGAATAAAAGAAACCTACATATGGCTTGGCCTCAGGCCATACCTGTCAAAGGCCCTAGTCGCTGGCACTTTCTCCAGTTGCCTCAAGGTACACAGGTTTTGCTTCTGCTTTTTGCCCTAGGTTTATGTTAAATTCTCAATGTATGCAAACTTATTCTAAATTTCAATATCTTAATTTCCCTAGCAATATGTGAAATGTTGTGACTTTCTTTGTTCTGCTTGTTGATTTTTCTTTTTTTTTTCCTTTTTAATTTATATAGACCTTCCTTTCACCTTTTCATTACATAGCATTTTCTGTTTCCCACTATTGACCTGATTCTCTTTCAATGCGTGCACTGCTGCTGCTAACTGTACATCTCTATCAAGTAGACATCAAGGAGAAAAATAACAGCACCATACAAGGGCAGAGGGTACTATTTAAATGCAGCATATGGGAAACCTGCCTTTATTTCTGTTTCATTTTGTGTTATGTTTTCACTATTCCATCTGCTTTTATATGAGTTCCCTTCCTGCTAAGGAAGGTATTTCATTTATATTTCTTTTTTGTCTATTAGAGCTCAAAGTCCACTTCTCCCTTCCTATGTTCTAGATCAGTAGGCTGATTTATGACATCATGGGTATGGCCAGACAGAAAATCGCAAAGTTATCCATACTAAATAGATCTACAATGAACAATGTCCCAGGGCAAGGAAGTGACTCAGAAATGACACCGAAATATTTCTGCAAATTCTAGAGCCCTGGAAACTAAATGGTGGACTTGCTGTGGTACTTTAGGAGGTACTTCTAGCCTACATAAGAATCTCTTAAAATTTACAACAAACAATGATGTGCTATTGTAAAGCCCCTTCCAGTGGAAAAGCTAACAAGATAATTTTCAAATTTGCTCAGCTGTAGCTCTTGCTATACAGCTGAATCTTATTTCTCAAACCATCTTTGCAGCTTTCTTCAGTAGCCTCCAATGTACTTCTATTTAAGATATAATTCAATTCAGTAAAGTCTCAGGATACAAAATCAATACACACAAATCAGAGGCATTCATATATGCCAATAACAGTCAAACTGAGAACCAAATCAAAGACTCAATTCCATTCACAATAGCAACAAAGAAAATAGTACCTAGGAATA
>CAUYRT010045393.1:0-11859 GCA_963574885.1 Lepilemur ruficaudatus
TGGGTGGCTTTAGGAAATACTGATGTTGACACCCCAAACACAACATCCAAATGGGGGCCTAGATCTCAGGAGAAGAGTTCTAAGTAGATTTGAGAATGAGAGATCACTCTTAACTGATTTGGCCCAGATCTGAAGTCATGAAAGAGGATGACGTCGCCAAGATGAATGAGCGTAACAAGAAAAAAAGAGAATCTTGAAAAATAATGTTTACATTTATATATTCCTAAAAAGAGGAGAAGAGTCAGACCGAAATGAAGGAAAACAGGACAGTGCACAGGAGCAGAAGCCGAGGGAGATGGGATGTCAAAGTCCTGCTAAGGACCCTGGAGGGACAAGTGTCCAGTGGGCTTGGCAATTGGAGGTCACTCTTTGCTGACTGTTGGGTCAAGGGGCAAGTACGAAACCAGATGGCAAAGAGCAGAATGAAGTCAGTGCGGAGAAAAAGCTGCGGCGTCACGTAAGAACTACAGAAGCAAATGAAGGGCAGGAACGGGCCAGGGCTGGGGATGGAAGCCAAGATAGGAGAGGTTTTGTTTAGGATTGGGGAGATCCGAGCACATTTGCAGAAGGGGAAAAAGCCACTGGAGAGAGAACAACTATGCCAAAGACACAAGAGGAGGAAGAGAAGCTGATCGAGCAAAGAGGCTGAGAAGTCAAAAAGGAATGGAAATAGGAGCCAGGTACAGCCTAACGGTCTTAGGGAGCTGCGGTAGCCGTGGCTTGCCAGCGCCGAGCGTCTTGTCCACACGTCCAAGTGCAGCATCAAGAGCGAGGCCGGTCTTTCCCGATCCCTCTGTTCTCTGGCTGTACCATCCAGCCCTAGAGCTGGAACAAAGGAGGGAGGCTTTTGGTCAAAGCTCTCGATGACAATGGTGGCATCTAGTCCCACCCTACAGACATTCCGTTCATTCTTACACTGCCTTTCAGCAGAAAGCAGGGTAGAGGGCTCGTGCACAGATTCAGATGCCAAAATCAAAGTCAGGAAAGGGGCCCATGCTTCCTGTTGTTCCCTCCACAGCCCCACATTGTTCTGCAGAAGTCGCTTAACCCCTTGGCATTCCGACCGGAGGAAAAGCTTTCACAGAATGCTAACAGTTCCAATAAAAATATTTGAACTCTCTTTAGTCCCTTGCATCTGACCTTGATATTTTTCCTTGAAAAATGAACTACAGTAGCCCCAACAAGCACGGGGAAAATGAACAGAGGGACAATAAGACAAAGGATTTCGGATTTGCCTAAGAAACATGACTAAACCTTGAGGCACCCAAGCTTTTCCCAGGGCATTGAAAACTGCCAATAATCTCTCTCATTATTATGAATTGCACTTAAATAATCATTCCTCTGGGTGAAAATAATAATAATACAAAAAAGTTTTACTAAGTACCAGGTACTGCTGCAATCACTTTGTAGGTATTCTATCATTTCATCCTGGCAAGAATGCTGCGGGGAAGGTAGAACTGCCCTCCCTCTCGTGTACAAACGAGGAGACTCCGGAGGGGAGAACATGAGAAACCGGCCAGGTTCTGAAGCGGCAGGGCTGGGACTTGAATTTGGATGTCTCACATCGCAGCCTGAGTCTTGCCCATAACAGGAGGCAATCTCTCAGGAATATGTACACATCATTTTTCTTCATCATACTGGAAAAATAGAAAACATAATTTGGATGTTAAAATTTTATAAAGGCATCTGTACATAGGGCTAGGAGCCACTTACGGTATAAATGGGCATGTTACTGCATCTTGTATTTATTTTTAACTCAGTGAAGAATAGTGCAGGGAAGTCATTTAGGCTGGAGAAGACTGACTCAGTGGCTCGTGTGGCACACCCCGTCATTCCTGTCCCCTGGATGTATTAGTACAAAGGCAACTAAGAAGAGATACAAGATTTGTAAGCGGGCAAAACAGAATGCAGAAGTTACCCCCTGTGCCTGTCTGTTCTACCCTCAGGATTACCACACAGGGCGGTAAATTCTCTGGAGCAATTTCAATCTCTGGAGTAGCAGCTCTCAAAGTCTGGCCTGAGGAACCCTTGTGACACACTCACCTAAGGCACCTGCTTAGAATGCAGACTCCTGGGGCCTGCCCCAGACCCACCATCCAGTTATTTTAGGTAGTGGAGGGGAGGGGTGCAACCAGCGAACACGGGTGTTAGGAAGCTTGGTGACCCTCAGGTACACGAAGTTTGTGACCCACTATGCCACAGGTTTGTCCTGGGCATGTCACGACTGAAGAGAAATGGAGTAAATATCGTAAAGTTCAGTGACCTAACAAACGGCCAGCAGGAGGGGCGGGAGGAAACCTGGCCGGCAGGACGCCTTTGCTAATCCCTCATCTTGTCAGTTACAGCCCAAGGCGGGGAAGGCCGGAAACCCCAGTTCAAGTTTACTGTTTCTACTAAACAGGGAGCCCCCGGCTCAGGTAAAAACAAAAGGAATATAAAGTCCAGGCATGGGCGTTAAGAGAAGGAGGAGGGAGAAAAAGGGGTTGCAAAAGGAGAATTTAATAAATAGTGACAGTGACCAAAATTGTTAAATAAAAATATAGAGGGTTAAACATACTCTAAAGCATTACGAAGGTAACCAACGGGAAAACTGAAATCACAAAGCCTTCCAACTTACTAGGAGAATAAAATGACATAGAGCAGTACAAAGAAATAACATAAAACAATACAAAGAAAAAAGAACTATACATACTAGAGAGAAAGAAAATAGAGCTAACGTGTAGACGCATAAGATAGCAGAATTAAGACCAAATATATCTGTTATAAGAATAAAAATAGGTTTCTCACCTAGAGAAATATTCCCAGATTGGCTTAAAATAACTATCCTAACTATATACTACACAAAAGTGCAATGTCTAAAATAAATTGAACCAGAAATATTAAAAATAAAAGGATGGACAGACACACTAGCAAGATGCTAACAGAATTAAATGAAGATTTTAACTTTAATATCAGATGAAACTGAATTCAAGACAGAATACATCAAATGAAACCAGGAGAGCAATTTACAATGACAAAGGGAATGATTCAAAATGAGGATATAATGGCCAATTCTTAATGCACAAAATGGCATAGCAACAAAACACTTTCTATATAGCGAAAACAATCAAGGAAAAAGTAAATAAAAATGTAATAGTAGTGGGTGAATTTGAGTCATTCTTTTCAGTCCTGGCAGTTCTAGTGGACAAAAAGGTAAAGATCCAAACCAAATTATCAGTAAGGTTGAACACACACACACACACACACACACACGTGTATATTACATATATACACATACCTATATACACATATGTATGACTTTGTACCCTGAAAACAGGATCACTGTATTTCTGAGCACCAATGGAATAAAAACTGACCTCGTTTATCCCCAAGACTATAAAATTAGAAATGAAGTAGAAAAATAGAAGCAAATCCATAAAAATCTCCTTAGCCATCTGCAAATTTTTAATCAACAACTTTTGTAGAAATCAAAATAAAATGACCAGAGGCTACAGAAAATAATTACAACAAAAATAGTATGGCAAGATATCAGATCATATAACCTGAAAAGAAATCCACACACACACACACTAATAATAACAGATAACATACACACAATTTTTTCAGATATGGAGCTGAGTGCACGAGAATTAAGGCACGTTCCCGGAGTCAGAACTGAAGGCGGCACTGAATGTCACAGCAGCAAATGCAAGACACGGGAGAGTGAGTCAGGGAGGGAGTGAGGATTGAGACTCAAGAGAACTCAGAAATAAGGTTGGGAGTTGAAAACGATGCTCCCACATAAAATTGGGATCCTTAAGAACTAAAAAGTGTTTAAAAGTCTGTCCACAAACACAGGTAAACAACAAAGAAGTTTGTCTTAGCTTGGAGGCTGGGTGGAAAAATAATGTTTGCCTGAGATTTTGTAAACCATAACCTGCTCTCATGCAGATTTGAAATGTAAAAGATAGCAGTTTCATGGGCCTATAATGTCTGAGATTAGAAATTAACATGAACATTATCTTGAGCCATTGATATACCCTGAGGCGTCTGGCAGAAGGAAATCCGTAATCTCTGCAGACTAGAGGAATAAACTCTCAAACCAGACAATATATGATTTGTACATATAAAGACCTGCTAAACTCTTACCAACTTCCATAATAAAAACTGAAAATAAAGCAAATGCAACAAGAGATAAAATACATATTATTTAAAAAGAAACAATAATTTGGCAGAAATCATTCTTCTCAAAGGCAATAATGTAACTCAGACATGCAAATAACTGTCAGCCAGTCACAGTGGCTCATACCCGTAATCCCAGCACTTTGGGAGGTCGAGCCAGGAGGATTGTTTGAGGCCAGAAGTTCTAGATTAGCCTGGGCAATACAGTGAGACCCCATCTCACAAAAAAAAATTTTTAAGAATTAGCCAGGCACGGTGGCATGCACCTGCAGTCCCACCTACTCAGGAGACTGAGGTGGGAGGATTGCTTGAGCCCATGAATCTAAAAAAACAAAGTGAAAACAAAAACAAAAACTGTCAACCTAGAATTCTGTATCTAGCTAAACTATCACACAAGAGTGAAGCTAAAGGCATTTCCAAACAAGAAAGGACTCACAGAGTCAATGACCAACAGATCCTTCAAAAAAGAAACTACATCCAGAAGAATGAGTGAGACAACGACATCCTCCCCATGTGAACCCTGAGTGTAATTCCACACAGGCAAGGGGAGGAGGCTGACCTACCAAATCTTTGCAAGCACTTTTTATGAAGTATTTTGAAGTGTTTATTTAGGATTATCTGTCTGTTTTCATCCTTTATGAAGATGCAGCTAGGATACAACCTGGGAAGTTCTGTCTTCTACCGAATTTCCTCACAGAAGCTATTGCAAAAAAATGTAAATCAAAGGCTAAGACAATGGTTCTCAAGTCTGGATACATATTAGAATCACCTGAGAAGCTTTAGAAACCTCCTTCTGCCCACCTGACCCCAGAGATTCTGATTTAATTAATCCGAGATGGGACCTGGATACAGGGATTTGAGAGAGAGAGAGAGAGAGTATTTATCCTGCTCATTTGTTATTCTACTTTCAGTAGATTTTTCTCAGTGTTGGACACTGCTGTAGGAAAGGATCCTAGTGGATCAGTTTTAAGAGTTCCCAGGAGCAGCCGGGCGTGGTGGCTCACCCCACGCCTGTAATCCTAGCACTCTGGGAGGCCGAGCGGGTGGATAGCTCAAGGTCAGCAGTTCGAAACTGGCCTGAGCAAGAGCGAGACCCCGTCTCTACTATAAATAGAAAGAAATTAATTGGACAACTAAAAATATATGTAAAAAATTAGCCGGGCATGGTGGCGCACGCCTGTAGTCCCAGCTACTCGGGAGGCTGAGGCAGGAGGATTGCTTGAGCCCAGGATTTTGTGTTTGGTGTTTGCTAGGCCGATGCCACGGCACTCTAGCCTGGGCAATAGAGTGAGACTCTGTCTAAAAAAAAAAAAAAAAAAAAAGAAATCTGAGATCTTTATTTTTAAATCTCACTTGACTACATATGTATTCTGAGACATGGAAAGAAGTCATTTTCTCATCACTGGCGAAATAAAGTTGTCCAAAGAATGAATATATAGCCACAGGTATTTTAAACTTTAAAAAAAAGTTGGAAATGATTTTATAGAATGGACTCCAGTAGCAGTTGATATGTAATAGTAGTTGTGTCAATAATACTTGCATCAGAAAAGCACAAATATCAATCAAAAAGAGATATATGGTCACAATGCACAAATTTCTGAATTTGACTCTCAAAATCTGCCTTAGCTGTATCACTCAAGATAAATTTTGACTTGGATAAGTGGACAAAATTGTCATAGGAATTAGGTGACAAATGTCATGCTAAATTTTCTACAAACTAGACTCATCTTAATATATTTCAATCACACAAGTACAAGCAAGACAATGTGAAAAACGAAAATTGTGAAAATAAGGCGTGCATTACCAAACAACACACACAGCTTGTAACAATAGTATTATTAACAGTAAAATTCAAAGTAGGATGACAGTCTTAGGAAGATTAGCTGTGATAAAATGGCTCAACAAGCACAGCAATGATAGTGCCTATAGTAATAGGCAGATGTGTGGAGTGAAAATGTAAACTCTGTGAGGCAGGAACTCTGCCTTGTCTGTCACTGTGTCCCCAGAACTTAGGACAGTGGTGCTTAATATCTACTTGTTCAATTAGTATGTGAAAATATTCACATCAAACCCAGTCAACCTTTCTTGTTTCAAAATTATGGAGATTTCCCATGGTTGGGTAAAATGTTAAATTAGAGGAAGCTGGATAAAGGATATGCAGGCATTATCTTTGCAACTCTTCTGTACATCTAGAACTGTTTCAAAATAAAAAGTTTTTTAAAAAGTTTTGCTATGTTGTACTGTAAATGTTTTGTAGTTTTCCCCCAATAAAATTTAAAAAGAAAAAACTTTTGCTATGGAGATTAAGAGATGGGATAGCACAGTGAGGGGAGGAGAGCTCCCTGCCCTGGCTCCTTCTCTAAGGCCTCTGTGATGGTGGCAGCATCTTTCAAGAAAATCCCAGAAGCAGCCAAAAGGACAAATAGGTGAAGGCAATACGCAACGGCCAGTGAACTATATTCATTCTTGGAGTATCTTCAACATGTGAGGGGAAAATCTAATTTTTGCAATTAAATGGTACAGAGGATTAAACTACTTTTATTATTTATTAATGTATTCAGATATTAATGCGAAGATGGCTCTGAATGGCTGAGAAAACAGAAATACTTAGGTGATATCAAAATTTGTAATTTGAGCTCTATTCAGTACAGAGAATATGCAACTTTTGGCTTTACTCTGTGTAGAGAGAGCAGCTTTATTTAAGAAAGACAAAAAAACGGAGTAAAGGAGGGAGAACAAGAGGCAAGGAGGGTGGGTGGAAGGAAGAAAGGAAGGATAGAGGGAAAGGGAAAGAGAGAGAGACGATAGACAGAAATTCCATGGAATTCTCCCTAATAAATGACATACTCAATCTTTCACTCAGGACCTATGAAATAAGGAAAGTTATTGATCTAAAAGTTCTCAGCATATATAGGCCATTAATGTAAAGACTTTAAACTTAAATTTGGCTTGAAAAATAATGTTCTAAAAACAGTCATTTTTAAACCATTTAAAAATGTGTATCACTTTACAAATGTGATCTGTGGGGCTGAGGATGGAGTGGTCTTTATTGTTCACAATGGACTGAGCTAAGTGGTCCCAATGCCACTAGACAAGACACTGTGGTCTCTTACACCATGTACTTACAGCACTAGACTCTAAACTTTTTATTTTTAAATAGTATTTCAAAGCATAGAACTAATTCAAGATTTATATTTATTTGCTCTATTTGCTAAAACAAGTCATTTTGTATGGTGGCAAAGTATCTGTTCTTTAAAAACCAAAGGGTAAGAATAAACAACCAAACAAAAAACTATGATGTCATTTTTGGCACATAATGTCCTGTACTTTTGACCAAATCAATTGATCCATCTTTGATGAATGAAATCCCTTTAGGCCTTGATTACACTGACATTTAGAAAATCAGTGTCCCAAGTCAATTTACTTCTGTAGATATGAGTTTAGTCTTCATATTTTATAAGTCCTCCAATTTGTCTAATTTTTTATTATTATCTGCATTTTATTTTTCCATATCCTAAGATTACTTAATATACATAATACATGTGCTGTGTATGTATGTATGTTATAGAGTTCTTTTAAACTTCCTTATTATACCCAGGGTTGGTTTTATTTTGTTTTTTACTAGTTCATTTTAAGTAACATTTATTGTCATTGTTCAAAAACCTCAGGCTGCCCATATAATAGTAACACTCATCAGGTGTCAGGCAGGTGGGAGTGGGGAGGATGGGTATACTCACAGCTGACGGGTGCAGTGTGCACCATCTCGGGGGTAGACATGCTTGAAGCACTGACTCGGATGGGGCGAAGGCAATATATGTAACCTAAGCATTTGTACCCCTGTAATATACTGAAATAAAAAAAAAAAACCTCAGGCTGCATTGATAATATGAAATCTTAATCATTGACGGAAATACATCAGTATTTCCCTCAACTTAATAGACAAGGTTGCCTAAACAATGGAGAGTCACCCAAAATAAAAAGGGCTTAGTAGCCAAATATGAAAATAAGATAAACAAACAGAACAGGGGAAAAAGCTAACAAATAAAAATATCAACTATATGCAAGACAGTAAATATTAAGAAAATATGAGGGAAGCAGAGAGCATAATTAGAACTATTCCACTTTGGAAATACCTATCCTGAAAAGTAAGATTTCCTGACTGACTTCTCTGTGTTGCATTTATATACTCTGCTGCTACCTACCCTGCCTGTCTTATTGTTTGTCCTCCAAATTCCAGAAAATTTTTATTTGTGGACACATTGACTATTCCATATATAAGGGATGTGAATTTTTGTTAGCGTGATGGAGAGAGACCAAAGAGAAAGCAGTACCTCCTAAAAACAGTGATTTACCCTGTATTAGTTAAGACTCATTGTGTAACAAATTACTCCCAAAACTTAATAGCTTAAAATGATAAACATTTATGTTTTCACAATGTCTGAGTCATGAATCAGAGGGCCCAACTTAGCTGGGTGCATCTGCCTCCAGGCTTCTCTTAAGGGTGCAATTCAGGTGTCAGCCAGAGCTTAGGTTATTTCAAAGCTTGAGTAGGGGATGATCCATTTTCAAGCCTACCCATGTGGTTGTTGGCAGAATTTACCTCTTTGCCATTTATTGGACTGAGAATTTCAGTACAATCCTGACTATTGACCTTGCTCCATGAGCATCTCCATAGAGCAGTCCCCAATATGACAGCTGGCTTCATCAGAAGGAGAGAGAGAGATAGAGAGAGAGATAGACAGACAGACAAAGAGAGAAAGAAAGAGAGAAAGAAAGAGAGAAAAGACACACAAGCAAGACACAAGCCAAGTCTTTCATAACTCAGAAGTGACAGCCTATCATTTTAACACATTCTGTTTGTTAGAAACAAGTGACTAGGTCTAGCCCACACAAGAGGATTGGAACACAAGGGAGTGTACAAGAGAGTGAATACCAAGAAGCAGGATCACTGGGATCCATTTTATTAATAGAAGCAGCCTACCAAATACCCCAAACCGGAACCCCCAGCACAAGCAATACTGGAAGAGATGACACTCCTACTTAAGAGGAGCCTACACTAAATTACTGTTTTATCCACTGTATTGAGTGCCACATCCCTTGCCTGGTGTTTGAGGTTCTCACACTGTGGTTTCCTGTTCTCTAATCAGTCTCATTTGGCAGTACTCTCTCACATCCACCACAGTCAGACCAGGGTGTGGAACGTTCTCGCCGCATCCACCTCTACACTTTGCCTCCACCCCTGAAAGCCAACCTGTTTTCCCCTTCATGTACCTTCTGATGTCTAACCACAGTAATGTTCATCATTTTTGACTTTCCAACATGATGAGTAGTATTTAGTGTGCATTCTAGTTTAAAATAGTAATATTCTGTTTGCCAGTTATGTCTTTTTAATTAGTCTACAACTTACAAGTAGAGTCCTGGTTTTATATTTCTTTCTGTTCTCCTAAAATGCTGAAAGTAGTTTTTGAGAGAAGTTGGTATTTAATAAACTCTTGATTACTGTATTAGTTTCCTGTGTCTGCCACACCAAATTGTCACAAACTTAGTGGCTTGAAACAGAATACATTGATTTTATAACTGTTGTGAACATCGTAAGTCTGAAGTAAATTTCACTGGGCCACAATCAAGGTAGTGACAGGGCTATACTCCCTCTGGGAGCTCTAGGGAAGAATCCTCTCCTTCATCTTTTTCTTTTGCACCTTTTAGAATTGCATTCTTTGTGTTCCTTGGCTCCTCATCTTCAAAACCAACTGCATGGCATCTTGCTTCTATGGACACATTGCCACCTTCTGTGTCGAATCTCCCTCTGTCTCTCTGCTGAAGATACTTGTGCTTATAGTTAGAGCCCATGCATATGACCCAGGACAATGTCCTCAAGGTCCTTAACTTAATCACATATATAACATCTCATACAAGGGAAAAATTCTCAGGTTTGAGGGATTAGAGGCTAGATATCTTGGGTGGGGGTTCAGTATTCATCCTATTATGACTAAGAACAACAGTGGTAAAGGAGTGAGGAAGATATTTTTTGACAATGAAGATTTCTGAATCCTCTTCCCAGTTGCATATTATTACACTTAGGACTCACTCTCCCAATATGAGCATAACTGTTGTCAGGGGTAGCTGAACGATGAGTAAAGAAAATATCAACTGTTAAAAACAAGAAAATAAAATCAATTACAGATTACTTTATCACAGAATCAAAAAAATCCAGCAGCAAATGGGATGATCACTTATTTATCACACTGAGTCTGGGACCACCCCTCCTGTTTACTCCCCACATTTCCCACACAGATCAGCATGGTTCTTTGTAGTACTGTCTTCATTACAATGTCCGTATCTGACATTTGACATCAAAGATCCATACCAAGAAGACAGTAGAAGTACATAACAAACCAGAGCCCCAAAGGACAGCAGTAAGTATCAGAGTTTGTCATCTCATTGACAAACAATGAGATGTCTTAGTACACATAGGCCACGGCACTTCAAAGGAAGCTGTAAGCACTTCAAGGTCTTTGAGTCAGTATCTTAAACTCCTAGTATTATCAAGACTTGGCAAATATTCCTGAAAATATATTTCACTTTCATTTAACTCATGTTAGAAACCTACTCATTTTTTAATCTCTAGTTCAGATGACTCCAAAGATCATTCCAGATCTATCTGGTGGAAAGCAGTCTCTGGCCCTCCTGTTTTTATTTATACTCATTGACATCCCATTTAGTGTACCAAAGCCAGTCTTTTAATTTCCATTCCGTGATATGCAAATAATAATAATAAATCTACATGGATCTACCTTTTAGGCATCAATTATTAAAATAAGAAGATCTACAAAATAGAAATCTCTTCTGCTCTCATGAAAACTCATTTGTTGTCTGACACAAGTTAATTAAAATGTTATAGTCCTTATTGTTCCACACATACCGCACTATGTTGGAATGGGAAATCTCCAGGGGTTTCCTTCCCTGAAGTCCCACTCAAGTGACCCAAGAGAATAGAATCAGGTAGGGACTATGGGTTATGACTGAGCCCAAACCATACTCCAAACTTCTTCACTAAAGAGCTGAAAGCTCTAATTTCCCAATAAGCTTATTTTAGAGATGAGCCTGGGGTAGGAGTAGGGAATGGCAGAATAAACAGCCACCAGAGAGTAGCAAGGTTTCCATCTAGATACCTCCATTTCCTACTACAAGTCACCAGAAAACTGTCCTTTATCCATTTGGTAACACTTCTATAAATGGAACAGACCTATGTAATCTAAAATTTATGATCTAGATCTATATATCTTTATCTGTTTAATATTCGCCAAACCTTGGCCAGGTGTGGTGGCTCATACCTGTAATCCTAGCACTCTGGGAGGCCAAGGTGGGCGGATCGTTTGAGCTCAGGAGTTCGAGACCAGCCTGAGCAACAGTGAGACCCTGTTTCTACTAAAATAATAGAAAGAAATTAGTTTGACGACTAAAAATGTATATAGAAAAAATTACCCAGGCATGGTGACACATGCCTGTAGTCCCAGCTACTCAGGATGATGAGGTAGAAGGAACGCTTGAGCCCAGGAGTTTGAGGTTGCTGTGAGCTAGGCTGACTCCATGGCACTCTAGCCCAGGCAACAGAGTGAGACTCTGTCTCAAAAAATAAAAAATAAAAATAAAAAATAAATATTCACCAAACCTTCAGTGAGGAACTCAAGCATTCTG